>PVJX010008270.1:0-66555 GCA_004027295.1 Dolichotis patagonum | reverse complement strand
ACTGAAGATGCCAAGATTCACTAAGATACCCACTCTGGTTTGATTATTACTTGCTTTTGAAGTCTTATAATGTCTCCAATGCTTCGTTTTTATTAATGTTGTTATATACTGCTGAGACATCATGGTATCCATTGTAGATCACCTTGTATTGCGGTTTTATGTGACTTTTTTGCCTCATGTTTTTCTAGGAATTGTTTTGTTTTGTCTTGCTTTGTTTTGTGTTTCCCTCTAATACAGAAATGTAGAGACTCATGCATGTGTAGAGCTTATAAACAGTTTATGAGAACCAACTATATAATACATGTTGAAATGAACAACTACTTTGAAGAAAAAGAGACACTACAATACCCAGTGCTGTAAGAGACCTAAATTTCAAAACTAGACAATCGGAGCTATTCACTCTGAATAATGTCATGATGGGAAATCCAGCAAAACTATCATTCTTTGTTCAAAGGTATTTTAGCTTGCTTTGTCTTGTTTAAGTTGAACACATATGAAGGTATGGACAGCTGTTTTGAGAGAATGAGAGATACTATGACAGCCATTTTTGGTTTCCCTAATGTCTGGTCTTGAAGATCTGAAATGCCCTCCTCGTCCTGCTCAGATCAATTCCATACTATGTTGTTTCATGTGAATTCCCTGTATGTGACAATAGGGACAACTATTTGGAAGAAAACAAGAGTCAATATGATAGAGAATGAATAGCTCCGATTGTCAGTTTTGAAATTTAGGTCTCTTACATTGCTTTCTTGTCATCCACTTTGTTCTGTTTAATTTTACCCTTTTGATATAATTGCATGTATATTTGAGTGGGTAAGATGGATGACCATATTGCTGTTTTTGTCAGATCGTGGAGCAGAACTGTTAACAGTCTCACTGTTTGAATGTCTACTTTACATGTTTTAACTCTGTAATTTGAACAACTATTTCCAAGAAGTCAGTATGTAATTTGTCAAGTAATAATTTCCTAGTGTTTTTTTTTTGTTGTTGTTCTTTTCCTTTTTTCCTTGGAATTCTGTATTGTTGCTACCCTTTATTCTGTTTTGTTTTGTTTTTTCTCTTTAAATAAAATTTTAAAAAAATAATTAATGAGGCCATTTTATCATATTTTTGGTAAAACAACATTTACTATCCTAAAAAGAACTACGAGAATATAATCATTCAAAAGTAATTGTTTTAAATCAATCAATGTTATTAGAGTAAACATTAGTCAAAAATATTCTCATTGACTAAATATTCACACTGTATCAGAGTTCTCACCTATGGTAGTTCTTGAAATAATTGACACTTTGTTTTCTAATAGATTCTTGTAAAACTTCAGACTTACTACCACAAAATTCTTCTCCAACTTGCATTAACCTAGTTGGACAGAAAAATTTATGTAAATTTCAGCAATATCTTTACAGAGAAAAAAAGCCCAGGTTCTCCTTCAAAGACAATAAAACAAAAATTTAGATATCTGAAAAGTTCTAAAGTTTAAAAATGTACAATGTTTTATAAACATCCAAAGGGTAGGAATATTTAAACACATGCACATACAATCCCAGCAGCAATTAGTTATGAATGTGTAATTATCTTCATTTCCATGAAGAAATTCTACATAACTCATTAATTCGTAATTTCTTTGATTATTGTGGTTGAATGATTCAAACTAAATAATAAGATAAGATTCAAACACTACCTGCTGATTATATCCAAAACAAAGATGAAATCATCATATTTGAATATAGACAAATCAGTTCCAAGCAAGTAGGTTTTTACTTTCAGCTGAACATCCTGTGAGACAAAAAAAAAAAAAATTCAAATACTCAAAACGTAGAAGACAAGTTCTCAGCACCACTTATTCTAAGTTACAGAAAAAATGATACAGGAATACATTTTTAACATGATGAACAATATGTATTTTGGCCAACAGCCAACATTCTTAGGGCAAAATAATAATAGAGACCATCCACGAAGTTCTATAAAGATACACATACACACATATCCTCATAACAGATAAGAGGACAAAAAGCAATTTGGTTGCATGCATCTTTATGTAACTTTGATTAGTCAGATACCCCAAAATAATTAAAAACTAAATAACTATGTGAAGTGACTAAGTGTATAAAAACTGGTAACTTTCATGTAACTGCCACGTACTTATAATGAAGATATTGCACTTAAAACAGAGTCAAACATAGTAGGAATAATCTTAAGAAATATCAAACATTTAAGAAGACACTAACAACTCTAATCTGATACTAAAAGAAACCTGAAAAGAAATTTCAATCTACTAGAAGTAGATGGGCCACTAAATAGTACAACAATGGCAATTTTTCAAATTAATGTTATATTCAATTTTAATAAAAAAGACAACAAAAACTTTTTTCTGAACAATTATTTTAAAGTTCACCTAGAAGAAAAAGCCATAATTGTTTTTTTTAAAATAAAGCTTTGTAAAGGTTGAGTAAAAGTTACAAGTAATGTAAGAGACCTGTGCTACTTATATTAAATGTATTAAAACTACTTAAAAAAGCATTAGCAATAAACAGAAAAATCAACAAAGACAAATAATCTAAAAATAGATTGTGTAATGTTAATTAGATACAAAATTTTAAAATAGGTAAGTAATTTTTTTACATTATATGGGACACAACTAACACAGCCCAAAAACAACTTTAAAAACAGCTGGTCAAACATTTACCAGGCAGATATAAGCAAAATAAAGGTACAAGTGGCAGTAAAAACATCAAGCCAGATAGAATGTATAGCAAAATGCTTCAGAGCAAAAACACAAAAATAAAACAACTACTATATTATCAATGTAGAGAATTATGTATATGGAAAGTAAAATGGTTATTAGCACTTCAGCATCAATGTGGCTTCCTAACGTAAAAAGCAGAAGTTGTTAGAAATAGAAAAGCTTGACAAAACTATAAACATTCCAGAAGAGTAAAACTCTTTCAGAACTTCACAGATTAAGAAAACGACAACAAATAAACAAGATATGGAGCAAAATAATACAATGAACGTTTGATTTAGTATATATAGAATCTAATTACTAACACAAAGGAACTACATGACTGATTTCCAAATGTTCCAGGAAGAATTTTAAAAGTGAGTCCTTAATTTTGTTCATTTAAGTTTCTTTACCTTTTCACTCAAGTGAATGTATGTATAATACATAAAACATGTATGTTATATAATGAAGTCATTATAGTGTACCTTGATTATTTCTGAGGTTAAAGAAGAGAGGTCTTTCATACTGCTCTACATACTAGCCAGGTGCAGAAATTTTAAGTCAGTTTACATTACAAGAAACAGTAGAATAGTATTATAGGTTACTGGCTGGCAGGCAATCTGCTACCAGGACTTAAAATTAGTATGCATATAAGAACTGACTCCTCTGTATTGCAGGGATACGTTCTCTTGGATTACAGGTAAATTTTCTCGCTTTATTCCATCTCTCACTTTATTCACTGCTTTATCTGAATACATCTTTAGCCCAAAGCACCTTGGAATTCAGAATTCTAGATATTAGGAAATGAGGTACATATACTCTATATGACATCCCTATCTTACGGACTGGCAACATGCCTAAATCAAATATATTCATATTCCTGTAATATATCAATGTTTAATTTAATGGATAATAAATACTAGCTGTAGCCAAAAGATAATACTGGCCAAGCTCTGCTGCAAAATGACTTCAATGCAGGAGTTTGTCTACTGTGTTACCAAATTTTTTTAAAAAGTTTTTAGCAGCATTTGCTTTTCAATTTACCAATCTTTTTTAAATTTCAATTTTAAAAACATTCGATGAGTCACTAAAACATGCTTTCTCACAGGTTAAGAATAGGTCAGAGATGCTGAGGGGGCTGAGTGGTGGGGACGAAGATGTGCAGGTCTGAAACCTAGAACACAGTAACTTATACTCAAAGCACGGTGATGTCTAGGAACTAGTCCACCTGCTTAAGTGACAGCGGTTTACTAAACTTCACCAGATTTCCCTCTATTAGGAATGCTCTCAGGCCACCAGACTGAATGGAAACTGGCCAGGTATTTCAAAGTACACTGCAGTACCAGAATTTTACCATGCATTTGATAATTTCAACTATGCACAATTAGGGTCTATTAGGTGACTAAACAGAAATGACTCATATCTGACTTGGATGTATGTTTAATGAGTATGAGATTTTCTTTTCCTTTAAACATAATACTCAGAAAAAAGGCAGCCAAACCTCATGATGAATGGTCAATTTAAAATTTTAATATGATATATAAGAAAATTCAGAAACTGAAATTCTTACAATTATCATACAAATATTTTTAAATGTGAAAGTATAAATTGAAAAAGTGTATCTAATATAAAGTTGGCAAAAAATAGACCAGCATTATATTGTGTTACGTGATTGTTAAGGAAATTTATGTTTTCAGGATTTATTTTCCTGAACAACTTTCTTCCAAATTAAAAACCAGTCTCATAAGGAAAAACAAAAATACATTCTAAAAGATCATATCATGGACCTAGGTTCAAGTCCAAAACAAAGTTACCCTCAAAGAAATTATACTTTGACCTAGAAAATATAAAATTTTAATAAATTTAAAATTTATCTGATTATAACTATTAAACCTCTAAACTGAAAGAAAAGTTTGAAAAGATATTGCCATGGTCTGAATGTTTGGGTCCACCCAAAATTCATGTGCTGAAACCCTATCCACCATGGTCTTATGAAGTGGGGCATTTGTGGGCAGGGGTCACAAAGGCATAGTCCTCACAAAAGGGCTATGCCTTCCTAGAAGAAGCCCATGGACACCCCTTACTGTTGTAAGGATACTGCAAGAAAGCACCATCTACAAACCAGGAAACAGGACCTCGCCAGACATTAAATCTGCCAGTGCCCTGATCTTAAAACTTCTCAGCCTCCAGCACTCAATAATCACATAAGATTCCCTCAAAGACACAATGCTCATTGAAGACTCAATTTTTTTGTTTTGTTTTTATTTATATTTTAGATAGCATATCTCTGTAGCTCAGGCTGGTCTCAAACTCACTATAACCCTACTGCTTCAGCCTCCAGAGTGCTGGGATTATAGACATGTGCCACCACGCCCAGCTAGAAGACTCAGTATTTTTATTATATGTGTGTGTGTGTGTGTGTGTGTGTGTGTATAGAGGATTGAACTTGCAGCCTCAGGCTTGCTAGGCAGGCGCTTATGCCGCTGAACTAAATCCCCGGCCTTCGCAACGCTCACTGAGAAAAAATACTAGAGCCTCATCAACATTTAACCTGCTTAATTATCCCCTTCCTAAAATTAAGAGAAAATTAAGAAACTATAAATAAAAGAACATCTCAACATGAAAGTAGAAGTTGCTTTTAAAAAGTATTCATTTACTAAGACTATAAAAGCAAAAACTTAATAAAGAATATATGAAGGTTTCCAGCGGAGATTTTTAAATTAAAAGACATTTTTTAATTGTAGACCAACACAATTGAGAGATAAATTATAGAAACTAAATAATAGCCTAGTTTCAAGAGAAACTATCATTTGATTAAATCAGCAAAAAACATGAATATAGAAAATTTAAAAATTAGATTTCTAAAATATCTTCAATATGAAAGTTTCCATTGCTTTTGTGAATAAAATTTTAAAAAACCAAACCTGCCATATTCGCGTAAGTCCATGTTCTAATTTCTTTTTCACATATCCACGATCGAAATTGGTTTCTTCAGTATCCACCATATTATTCCCTTCTGAAAATAAAAGAAGACATATATTTAATTCAACTTGTTTTTTTCCAAATAATTTCCACTTAGTTTCTTATGTTTGTGGGCCAACATAAGAGACAGAAAATACTGTATGTCCAATTCTCATAAGTTCAAACCAACATAAAAAAATAGGTACTAGAATTAAAGCCATTGTAAGAGAGGTAACCTTCGACAGTGAATCACTGCACACACCTAAAACCACTCAGTGCATATGTGCTAGAGCAGGGATTTCAACACAGGCAGTGTGGTCCCACAAGCAGGTTTCGGATCAACACATAATGCCTACTCCAAGACCATTTGACAGACAGACACCCAGGCAATACAGGACCAGTGAACCTAATTACCAATTAACATGATGCCAACAAGAATACAGATTATAGAACTACTCAATGCTGTGAAGTAAAGATAAAAGTATGTTTCATTCCAGATAAATAATCATAATGTTCAGTCTTATTGAACTTATTACTTATTGAACTTATTTACTTATTGTAAAATCAATAATCTGGCTCAAAATAAATTTACCTCTAAAAACAACTGAAAACACACACACACACACAATTTAAATTAAAGAGCACATCATTGTGTAAATAAGGTGAAAAATAAATGAGTATAATATCACCATGTATCAGGTTAGCAAGGTATAAACTGCTAACTAGGACTCAGTCCTTGCATAGCCTGGCCAGGTGAACCGGATCACTACAAGCCTAGTTTACCTTTAAGTAATGCAAGAGCTTAGTTATATGCACACTCTGACTATAGGAGACTCAGTAGCAAAGCTAAACAATAGGTTCAGAGTTTTATGTAGAATCTTAAAAGTATTACGCTATCAAATATCAAATCACATCACTATAGAGGGATGAATTCTAGAGTCTTCTTCAGCTTTATGCAGTTCTGTTAAGAATAATTTTCAAATTACTGATTCCTACAATTTTATTACTGAATGTGAATATGAAAGAATTAATTTAACCTGAACAAGTAACTTTTGGAGACACAGATATTATCATGAAACTGGTACAGTGATAATCAGAGTACCTGAATATTAGACTGGGGCTAGAATATATAAACTGTACTCTGAGTTTAATTTAAAAAAACAAAAAGCAATAAACCAGATTGAGGTCAAAGGATATTTAGCAACAAAGACTGAGTATATGAGGCTTTCGAGCTCGACTCAGTATTCCAATAAATGTAAAGTACTGCCCTTAAGCAAAAAGCTGGCTTTACTACAATGAATATATACAGTCCTCTAAATTCTTTTCCATTAATTTTTAATTTTTTACTGACTCATAGTAACTGCACATATTTATAAACTCTCAGACCTAGTATATGTGTTACTTCTGTTGCAAACTTTCCCTATGATTTCTCAAATAATGAACTAGAAGAAGAAAACGAATTGCTGAAATATCTGAATATTGTCCACATCTAGAAAAACATAAAGGGTTGGGGATAAAACTCAGCAGCACAGTGCCAGTGTGGCAACCGCGAGGTTGTGAGTTTGAATCCCAGTACAAAAGAAAAAAAATAAAGGTTGCCAAAACAGAATAATTTTTGTTAACAGTGGAGTCCCAGTAAGCCCAGAAATTACAAAGGCAATAAAACAAAAAAAAGTTTTTTTTAAACTGTACAGCTATCTTACAATAGTTTTGTCTCTCCTTTCATGGTATTAACAACTACGTTATATTCTCTCTAAACTTTTAAGGAGTATTTTTAAGGTGCAAACTGAAGACTAGCTAGAGAAGAAAATTTCTTTATGTTTTCATCTTTGGTAAATGCCTGTGAGAAGTAAGTGCCACCCTGGGCTCTAGGATTACACTGTGCATGTTCCTAGAGGTAGCACGAAAGTCAATTGTAAGGGTGGGTAGAAAGTCTGGCCTACTCTCCATTGAGAATTGTAGGGTCCTGCTGGTTTTTTTTTTTTTTTTTTTTAAATCTTGATATTTCACCAAAGGTACTTTACACCTCAGCTCTAGAAGACTAGGCACCCACCTTTCCTACTTTTTCTGCCTTTTCCTTCCATTCTCCTCCCCAACAGTATTTCTAGATGGATGAAACTCATCCATAGATTTTTCCTCTCTTATTTTTTGCTTTCTTTATTAATAAGTTTCTTATGAATCAAATGAAAAAGTAAACTTAAGCCTTTTCACCATATCAAAATCTTACGTTTAATCAATGATGTTTAGTGTACCACCCAACAAGAGAAACCAAGTATCTTAGAAGCTGGAAGTTTATAAATTAACTTGATCTGATTAGCTACATAAAGTTGCATGAAATAAAAAAAACACTTGTACAGTATAATTTATTTTACACATATCAAACAAAATGCTGACAAAATAATTTATTGCTTTTAAAATCATTTTCAATAGCTGGTCAGCTATTGTTCAAAGATATTTACCATACGCAATTATATAAACATGGTAATTTTAATAGAATGCCTAATAATATAATAATTTGTCTGATTTGTTCTTTATTACTTAACTGTCAAATCATAGTCATTTAAAGTTGTATTTTCCATTCAAAAAAGAATATTTTAATTTTAAAAAAAAATTAAAGGCCTTCATATATGTTCTGGAAGTAAAGTATCAATATAATTATTAATTCTTAGACTGTAGCATTATTAGTACAATGTAAAAATTAGCAAAACAGGTTAATATTGAATATTTAGCAATCATGTCATAGTACATTTGAACAGACCAATATCTTGTTTAATTTGCAACTAATAATACTAAATAAATCTTTTTTTTAAAAAATAGGGTCTCACTTTACAGTGTAGGCTGGCCTTGAGCTTACAGAGATCCTCCTGCCTAAGCCTCCTTAGTTCTGGGATTACAGGTGTGTGCTACCATGCCAACTAAATAAATCATTTTTTGAAAAACTTCTTCCCTATAACTCAGTCTTAAGGTCATCATTGCATACTCCTGGATTCTGGTACTACTGGCTCCTTAAAAAGTACTTTGGTCAGTTAATCTCCAAAGGTCATAGATCTGTTATAGGAGCTGAATAACTTTCTTTGATGAACACTTAATTATATTATTATAGTAATGTCTATAATAACTACATTATTATAATAACATCTACTGTCAATATAATATCTGCATTCCTACAAGTATCCTGTTCCTTTTCATTCTTCTTACTTGAGAAATGTGGTATGTCTTATATAGTTCAATTTTTAAAATAAAATCTAAATAAATTCCTACCAGAAGCTGAAGCAGTATCCTCATTGTCATATTTTTCATGCCATTCCATAGTCCTGTAATAGCTGAGCATAACTTCCCACAGCGCTTTGCACAGATCTGCCAGGCAAGGAATATAGCTATCTGGCGTAACATGCTAAAGAAAACAAGAGAAGCCAATTTGCAAATTACCGTTTACTTAAATATACAGCTAATCAAAATAAAATGCTATGATACTAATCAAATTATTTTAAAAATTAGAGTAAGAAAACTTTTTCTACTAACACATTATAAGAGAAAATTTAATGATAAAATTTTTTGAATTCTCATTTCAACATGACATTTTGAGTCTACAAAATACTACTGAATTAGCTGGTGTTCTCATGTACAGTATCAACTCTCCCAAATGTTTTTTCAAAAACGTTTGATAACAGTTAATATCTGTTTCTCACTAAAAACTAATACAAAAATGAGAACTCTTAGCTATTTCCTTAAAATGAGAAAATTCTAAGCCATAAACCACTATGGTCAGGAACAAAGGATGCTCATCATCTTCTCCACTATTTAACGAAGTTCTGGAGATTCCAGCCTATGCAATTAGACAAGAGGAAACATCAGAGACAAAAGATGGAAAAAGAAAACTATTTGTGCTAGTGACATAACAAAACCTGGATGTTCCCACAGAATCAGTGATAAAACTAAGTCAAATAATAAATGAAGTCAAACAATAAATAAAGTCAACAGACAAGTGACACACTTGAAAAAATATTCAAAATGTCCCCTACCCCCTTGCTTGGAACACACTTATCCCATCATTCTTGATACTTTGTGAAGCAGTTCTGGAAGTCTTCTTTCATGAGTTTCTCTTTAAAAAATGTTATGAAAAGTAAAGTGAATGCTACTGCCCAATGCCATCCAACAGAAAGGCAAGTGGTAAAAGCACTGTAGTGTACCCTCACCTATCTTACTGAGACGGCTCTTGTCCAAGGTCAAAATAGCCATGAAAGGTGAATTGAGGAAGCCATAACTGCACAACTAAAAACACAAAAGAGGACTTCCAGAAGCTAGGGGGAGTATTTTGAGGAGAACTAATGACAATGTGTTTTTAATTGTAACAATTTTTAAAAATTTAAAAATTCATTGTATTTTTTGATAATGTATTATATTTTCACTTTGACCTAGCAATCTCACTTCTAGAAGTATTTTGTGAAGATATACCTCAACAATGTGAAATACAGACACAAGGTTATACATTAAGAGACCTGAGTTCAATTCCTGGTATCAAAAAAATATTATTTGTAATTATAAAATGTTAAAATCACAGGAGACTGGTAAAATATACTATCACTCATATATCCAGAAAAGTACTACACAATTGCAAAAAATAATTTGTGCTAGGTTGTCATGCTTAAATTTTGTAACTGCTACCTTTATGAAGAACCAGTCTTACTTCATTTTTCTCAGTTAACTTCAGTATCTCATTACACCTGAGCCATTTCTTAACAACACCAACATGTGCTCTTAAGTAATACTGACACATCATGCTAAGAAAAGGCTAAAAGCAGACAGCAAAGAAAGCAAAGCACACAGCAAAAACTACAACTCAGTAGTCACTGTCTTAAATAAAAGTACTTCTCTGTCAGTGATCTTTTCTAACTTTCATAAACTCAACTTTGCATACATTTATGTGATAAGAATATATTTAATCTATGTGTATCCCAACATTGCTTCTGGTAGATAACAGGAAAGCAGTATTAGTCAGATTTGTTCCAAAGAACAATTTCATAAGTAATTGTGTTATGGGTCACCAATTAATTTCTTTTATACTTGTCACGGTTTAACAAAATAGAAAATTAACACTTAGATCTATGACCTTCTGTTTTCCACCCAGCCACAATCTAGCCTATGCTATTTGACTATTTATTTCCTGTTATCTCTTGAGATTTGCTGAAAAGTAACAATAGATTTGTATGAAACCACACATAGACATGTAGGTAACTTTTTTAAAATTTGAGATAATGCAGTGAAGTTATAACAAGCCTTTTTATGACTGGTCAAGAATGATTCACAGAACTAGCTAAGCCACGGAACTTGCCTAAAGTCTCTAAAAAGTACTCAAATATTATTATCTTTTAATATAATCATACTTACACACGTAAGTATGCATATATTTAGCACCAATAATTTGAGTAACAAAAGGATCCTTGTGTGTTTTTATTCTAAAATAGAAACAACTGTAGAGATGATTTTATTAAATACAAATACAACGATTAGTTCAAAGAAAAAAAGGAAAAATGGAACAGATAAAAAATAATGTTTTCAATAGATTCAGACCCAGATTTGTTAATCTCTGTACCTTAGTAACTGTGCTGGTCATAAGTTGGATTCATCTATGTTAAAATCGGACCACTTTCTATTATATTATGCAACCAACCAATGTCCACACCAGCCACAAATGCTTCTCACGTCTTTAACACCATGTCCTTAAAATCATTTGCAGCTAGTATTTTCTAACTATTTTATGAAAATCATCTCCAAATTTCAAATAGAGAACCTTACATGACAGACAAATAATTGGCTAAGGAATCACAAAATGAAGGGCAGGCCAAGAAGACCACCTAAATGTCTCAACAACCCATACAATTTCTACTCAGACATCAATTATTCATACTGCAGAACATTTTAGAAAGAGATACAGACCAGGAATAAGAGGCCTTATATTCCAACCTGTACCAATTCCACAACTTAACCAGTCACATGACACTAGACAACCAGATGTGTTTTCACCTCCATAAATTTTCCTGTCTGATCCCTGGCTTAAGTCATTTACCAATTAGCAAATACCTAACACTGAAACTCAACCCCAAGGTTCAATTCAGGGAGGATTTATCCTGCATAAGCAAGGGTATCTCATGACAACACTATATGTTAATTCCAGCTCTATTTCCATATCATATACGGAAAAAAAAGCAATGAATGCATGAGTTATTTTAGAAAATATTCACACAGTTGAGACACCCAGAAAAACTATACAACATGTCTTGAGTTTTTTTAAAGGATAAAAAGTAGAAATTTAATTGCTGACGTGTCTTTATGTTCTATAGCTATTTGCATTTTTACCTTCAGTAAAAGTTGTATGGTAAGGGGAAAAAATAAAGGTATACTCTTTTAGGAACATTTTTTTAAAATGATACAGAAAATAAGGGATTTTTTACAAAACTGAGACTTAAAACTTTTCGCTATCTCTATAGAAAAGACATATGTCTCATAACTTCCATGATCATAAAAGGTAACAAATATCCTGGGTTACAGGATGTGGAGAACATTCATAAATCCAGATATTACAATGCAAAAGATTAATATGGTATTTCCATTATGCTTCACAATGTGAACACCGAAACAGGCTCTTAATTCAATCTTTAATAATGCTTTGATGAAATCTATAGAGCTGATTTCCCATCTCATCATTAATTCAGAGTAACAGCTGACACCTTCCATCTTTATTCTATCCTCTCAACCAGCCTCTCTGATCAAAACTAGAATGATGAAATTAACTCATCGAAAGCAGCAATATGCTAGCTGTGATTATGAATAATAAGTTGAGGCCATTTTCAAATAATAATGTAAATCCAACAATAACTACAAGCAATCTTTCTAAATTTGATGCACACATTAAAGAATGTCATCTTTTGAGAGCTGATTAAATACAAAGTGATAAGCATGAAAAAAAGAAGTGCTAGAGTTAATCTTTACTTACTTTATTATTTCTTTCATACTTATCAAAAATCTGTGTTACCAGATCCCTACAAAAATTTCAGGAGATTTTTTTCATATTATAAGATCAAAATGAAAATTCCATAGAACATTATTTTGTTCTTATTTAGCATTTAGAGTTAGCACTCTCATCTGAACAAACACGAAGATAACAGATATTTGGCATCCTCAGATACCAAACTCACAGCACCCTATTTTACACTTACTCTCTCTCTGTCTCTCTGTCTCTCTCTCCTCTCTCTCTCTCTCTGTCACACACACACACAGATTTCAAAAAACAACAAAGGGTTACTGGTAGTATTAGATGAAGTCTATTACCATTGTAAGCTCATGTCACCAGAAGTTGCTGAGAATACTTCCCTAAAGACACTTCTAGAAATATGCCACTGGGTAAAACAGAACTAGGCCCAGAAAGCTAAAAAGTTCTGTGTAGGGGGACTGAACTTGACCTAAGTAAATGTCTGGACCAAGCAGTCACAAGACCCCTCCAATCTCTAATTCTGTAAGTTCCACGCTAAAAATATCTTACATATGTTCTCACCATAAGATACCAGGAAGAGAGTACCAGATATAGCTGCAACAGCACTGACCTGGATAGAGCATATCAGTGTTTGGGGGACCAACCTTGTGACTTACTTGGTCATGACTCCTGCAGATCACTTCAAGTACGTAAATCCCAACAGTTAAAGCAAATCACCTAGTCTCCATAACACTCTATAGATAAAAATAAACATACACTTGGTTCATTCATGGTTTAAAAACAAATGTATATGGGGGAAAATAGTTATTCTCATCTCCTGGGCATTTGTTATTAATACTAAATATGTATATAACCATAGACAAGGTAATGTGTATGATATAAATGGTCCAAACTTGGAACTAAGGAGCTAGCAGTTAGTGAACTGCGAAATACAGAGTTCTACTTTAATATTATTCTCAGGTTTTTCTAATTCCTATAAACTGCCTTAACCAAATGGTACCTTAATACTATGAAACAAGTAAAGGATGTGTAATTAGAATACACATCTCTTTCAAAGTTTCATGCTATAAAATGTCATTCAACCTGATGCTGCCTAAGATCACAGTAAAAGATAGTGTTCAAATATAAAATCATTATTAAATTAAGGGTAGGGGGTTTACAGCAGGTTTCAAAAATGGTTTTCCACAAGTAAGTTACTTTTTTATTTCTGCTGGAAATTATGTTCCACCTTCCAAAAATAAGTTGGCGCTTTATACCCCCAATTCCTGTCCCCGACAAATCACCCAGTAGCAGTCTAACATACATTAATCACACTGATAGCTTTAAGGATTCTTAGACTGTTACAATGGAAAGGCCTTTTCACACCCATGCAAGTTTCAAGTAAGCAGAAAAGTCCTTCACTTCAACATGAAAGATGGAAGCCTGGTTATACAGCTAACTATGGCCTAAAGCAGGTGCTCTATAGGTACGCAGTGCCTTGGTACACTAGAAACAACCTAATCACCATACTGAAATCCAGCAAAACAAAGCCAGGCAACCCACTCTTCTCCTACCTGCCTTCATACCAATGCACACGGTATTTCCTCTGGACATATCCCTGAACCCATAATAATAAATAACAAACAATAACACCTCTTAAACCATGAAGGTTTTTCCCTTGGACCAACTATTCAAATTTGTAGTATTCAGCAAAACAGAAAGATCCAGGCCAGGCATTTAGCTCAGTGGCTTAGGTGCCTGCCTGGCAAGCACAAGGTCATGAGTTTGATCCCTGGTACCAAAAAAAAAAAAAAAAAAAAATCGATCCACCCACCTTTCTAATCAAAACACTATTCTGAAATCCAGTTAAACCCAACAAAACAACTTGATAATCAGTGTATGTCCTAGTTTAATTTCCTTAACATCCCAAATTTGTCCAAGTAATAAGCAGTAAGTTATTTTTTACAATCTATCTGTTGGTATCTGACAATTAAGCTATTAAACAAAAAATAATCAGCATTTGTGTCTTCAGGAAAAAGTATTAAAAAGCAAACACTGATATGGAGCATGAATTGAAACATACCTTCTAGTAATTTGGAAAACACAAACCAAAAGCCTTTAAAATGTACAGACTTTGACAACAGAATTTCATTCTGCATGATTTATCCTAAAAAAATAATCAGAGCAAAGATTTAGCTTTAAGAATATTTACCATGGTTGTGTTCATTATGACAAAAAATAGAAATGAAACAGACATCTAAGAGGAGGAAACTAGCTACTGAATCTACAGTATCTCTTATACTGAAAGGGTATCATTAAAAGTTATGTGGGTTGCACTGTTAATGAAATGGAAAACTGTTTATAACATAAGAAGTGAGAAAAATGACATGAGAATATATACAGCTACTTTTAAAAGTCTTTTTGTACACACATTAAAAGAACCAGCTTTACATGCAGACATAAATTTTCTTCTTGTTTATCCGTCTTCTCCTATAATTAATATACTTTAAGGGCATTATATTAATAACTACATAGCATCATATTAATGATAACTATATATCTATATTCTAACTATAAGGACTATGTGTGACATACAAATATAGCAATAAGAGATTGCTTTAAAAAGTCAGAAAACAAAAAAGAAATAAAGAAGCAGCTAATTCTAGAGAGAACCAGAAAGGAAGATTGATACTATAAACAAACATTAATAAATTTAGCTGTGCACTTCTTACAGGTTTATCATCTACAGTAAAGAAAGCCAGTATCCTCTCACACTATCTGATCAAAAAAAAATTTTTTTTTCACATCAGAAAGTACCCTGAGAATCTATGAACAGAAACATGTTTTATACTTAAAGAAAGAATTTGTATTTAGGTCTTTTTATATGAATATCAAAACAGACAATATGCAATGGGAGCTTTATCAAATGTATTATTGACATCAAAAACTAACATTGGATGACTATGATTGAATTTTTAGGAGATACTATTTATAAGATACTATTTATAAGAATGAAATTTTAAAAGCCTGTAAGAATGAAAAATTAAGACTAGACTTTAGCTTGTCTCCCTATAATGTATACATACAAAGTATCTGTAAAAACAGCACCAAGAAGGTGCTCAGTGCTGATAACCTAATAGGTATGAATTGTTTCAATGCCATCCACCTGGAAAAAGATGGCAACCCAATTCACTTATGGACTATTTACTGAATGACTTTCATGTGCCAGACACTGTGAAAACATACTGAAGTATTTCAAAGTTTCTTTTTCTAAAAGGAACACTATATTTACCACAAAGTATGACTATATTATGAAGTTCATTTCAAAAACAGACGTCAAAGCTCAAGATCATTTGCAAAATAGCTGAAAAAAGCTTAAAAATTTTTAGCCAACATAGTCAACTCTATTACCATAAATTAACATCCTAATTAACATCTTAAACTAAGTTCCCCAAGAAAAGCCATCCTTCTGCCAAATATACGTAAATTTAAAAACAGGCAGATAAACACTTTATACACTCTCAAACTACAAAAGGTCTTCCTACAAAGTCAATAAATTCAGGGCTTCCATGTGATTTCTATAAATCTCTCCAAAAAAGGTGTAAACATATAGCTTACATCAAAATGAAAACCCAATCAAAAATAAATTTTAATTTTTTAAGTACACAAAATTGCCACGAAGGCTCTTTATATTGTCCCTCTCCAGCAATACATAAAGTTGTATTTTCCTATTAAATTTTTGCTAAGCATGAGTCATTTGTTTCAAAATAATGTACACAGTTTAATGAGCCTAATAACTTGTCTAAAAAAAAATAAGCCAATACTTTCAAGAAAAACAGAAAAACCAAACTAAAGAACAGGCTGTAAAAAGAAATACTATGCTTCTAAGTAAATCATTTAGAAACAGTTTAGTCAACAAAAATTGGACATATTCAATTACAAAATTATTTTTCAAAGTTCAAACCAAGTAAGCCTTTAAACCTGACCAATAGGAAAGGGAACATACAGCAGAAATTTCATTACGGGACAGGATTCTTTCTGCCTTAAGAACTTCAAGATTCTGTTCATAAGAATTAATAAAAACAGAATATTAGGTTTACCCCAGATTTCTTTGTAAAACGATTTTTTTTAAATTAGCTTAATTTCACTCATTTAGGCTGACATCTGAAAATAATACTATGAATAAAGCAAGCAGATGATTATCTTTTCATGTTTAATCTCTTTCCATTTAAAGGAAGAACAATTGTTCCCCGCTCAAAGGAACTCCATTTCACTCTTACTCTGTACATTCAATTACCATAATTCTAATGTTATTAAAAACCTCTGTTAATGTTTAAAGACTTCCTTCAAAATATTGTCACAGAATAAGAAAATAAACTGCCAAAACGCCTAATCTCACTCTTCTCATTCAAAACTGTGCCACAGTGAACACCCCTTATGTATGCCTTAAGACGTGCTTTCTTCTTACCTCACACTGCACGGTCACATTCATTCTCACACAAATATATCCTCAGTAACTTCTATCAGCTACTTTTGTTTACTTTCATTATTTTGTGTGCTGGGGATCAAACTCAGGGCTTTGTACATGCTAGGGAAGCAGTCTGCCACTGAGTTATACCCTGCTTTTAATCCGGAATGAAAATGATTCCCCACTACCACCGATAGAAAATTAAGAACCCTGCCTCCTAATATAAGGCTCCTTCACAAATTATCTTCCTTGCCATTCCAGAGCCTTGATATTTAATCCCACTAGGAAAATACCTTTAAATTTCCTTTTATCAGTTTATTTATTCAACTTCAAAGAGATGAATTTATGTTTCCCTTCTTGAGTCAACTACCTACTGTCTTTTCTAGAACTCAGCTACTAGAAATTCCCATCTTTTCATCCAACTAAATAATTAACAAATTGAACTGCACAGGAGTAATTTCTTCTTATTCTTACTGGTTCAAATATATCAAACGTGACTCAATATAATGAAATAACACTTAGTTGAAGGTTTAAAAGAGATGTTATCACTGACAAGGAATCCTGGGATAATTTTTAGGAACCCCTGGATAATTTCTGAATTTCTTTAAATTTTTTTAAATCAAAAATGATACTAAGTAAAATCAGCCACCTATTATAATATATCACAATCTTTATTATGTTAATTAACTATTTTCTCCACAAGAAAGTCTTCCTTAAAGACATTGCTAACATTTGTGCTAACATGCCATTTCAAACCAAAACTCCTTCAACTAACGTTTTAGTGCAACATGAACATAAGCCAAAATCGCACCATGGTGGTGGGTGCATGATAATGTATGTGCCTGCTGTTGTTCTATATATGTGTTCTCCATGATTTGTCTCTAGTACCCTAATGAAGTATACATATCATCATGTTTCCATAATTTAGTTATGTGTACTTTACTATTACATCGACATGGATAACTTTATAATGATGTACCAGAAGGTTTTTGAGGGGAGGGATAATTTTAAAAAGCACTCATTTAATATGAAGTCAAGAAGACATTTATTAGCTGATGATTTAAATACACACAGCTACTTTAAAAGCTTATTCCATCAGCTTATTTTTAAATGAAAGAAATTCAGAAGAAATATAATATGATCACAAATTTTTATTCACAAAAATGTATAACTTTCAACTTCACATTATCTAACGGCATAAGACTTTCTCAAGAAGGATAAGCATCAATATGTCTCTGACCTTTAAAAGTGTATTAAAGTCATAACAAAATATACTATACACACAAAAATACATTATCAGATTTAACCAGTACAAAAAAGATGAAAGGACAAAAGACCTAATTTGTTGAAAAACATCTTTTATTTACTAGCAATTATTTTCTGCTTTAGCATAAAAATTTTGAACTTGTAATAAACTGCTTTACCATTTTAATAATCTACTAGTGACAATGACATTAATGGAATAAAAAAGATAATTTGAGTTTATAACAAAAGCAAAATGTATACTATCAACCTAAAAACCTATGACTAAGAAAAATAACATATTTCAAAATTACCAAAACTTATCAAATGATAGTTATACTTAAAACTAGATATTTAAAGATGTAACTATATCATACTTAATCATAAAATTGTGAAACAGTCTTCATGACTTATGAATTATTTTAAAAAGGCTTCCAGTCATATTAACATCACTACTGCTGATGTAACATCTTTAATATGCCACTTATAATCACACCTCCCCAAACACTTGTAGCTCAAGTGTGAAAACTTCTCCAATTCCCAACATATAACCTGCACTTTTCACAAACTCAAACTCATCAAACAATGAAGAGGAGCTTACTTTCACACTAATTCCTAGATACAATAACAAAGCAGAACAGATACCTACTTCCTGGAAGTGTTCTAATTGTTTAGTTGAAAATAGAAAAAGCTCCAGGATGTATCGAGTTGAAGGAGCACTCTTAAACTAGAACGAATGAAAACATGATAAACAATGACTTCCATATTTTCAAATCAAGTGGTCAGCCCTCCAAGATAATCACCGTGGTCAGAAACTCAGTAGTATGTGACACAGGTCTTCACTTCATAATAATGAAGTGACTCAAGAATACTTGAGTGACTCAAGAA
The DNA here is from genome assembly GCA_004027295.1 of Dolichotis patagonum. Lineage (NCBI taxonomy): Eukaryota > Metazoa > Chordata > Mammalia > Rodentia > Caviidae > Dolichotis > Dolichotis patagonum. Next base: position 47,304 of record PVJX010008270.1, on the reverse strand, counting down.
TACTTGCCATAGTCACTTGAGTCACTTCCTTTTTCAGGCAGATGTGATATCATCTCTTGACTGTCCTCTTCCCCAGCAAAGAAGTCTTTCTCATATTCTTCTAATCTCTACTCTTCTACCTAAGGTCTGTCAAAAAGCACATAGCCCTAATGTTTTCTTAATTACACCCCTAACCATAATTTGCTCCAGCGTTACCACTTGAAATACAAGTAGACACTGACGGCAGCCAAATTTGTAACTTCAGCCCTGCTTTTCCTAAACTCTTTCATCCAACTGCCTCATAAAGTCCAGCTGACTTTAACAGCTATCACACAGAGGGCCTGATTTCCCAGTGCAGTCTTGCTCCTTCCCATAATTCTCAGACAACACAAATGATACTTCCAACTCCCAGTCTGAAGCTAACCATTGTCTTTTCCTCACATTCTATGTCACCGTATCAGCAAGAACTACTTCTGAAACAAAGCGCAACTCCATCCGTTTCTCATCTGTTGAAGATTTAATGCTTCTTTAAAAATGCAAAGGGAAAACTGATTACAGATACACAGACAGCATGTATATACTTAGAAAGACTAAATGAAGATGACAGTTGAGAAAAACCCAAGATGCAACTGCAGGCTATTCAGAGTCAGTAAGAGAAGCTACAAGTGAGAACAAAGTCAATTTGGAAGCAATTGCACCCCAATCTCAGCAACCTTAACCTCCAGTGGACTGAGCCTCAGTTTTTCTATGAAGAAAGAACAAAATGGGAGAAAAAAACTTTTGGAACACACATTTTTTTTTCTCTTAGTATAGTCTTCAAGTAGTGGGTACAAAGACAGAGGGAATATGAATTTTAAACCTGAAAGAGGAAAAGACTTATGAACAATAATTAAGCTACTACTTACTGTACAGAGATCTTTATATTGCAGCTTTTGGAATTTTGTATCTGTGTTCTCTGCACATAGCTCCACATAACCAAGGACAACTTGAAACACAGTATTATGAATGGCTTGGGTGAAGTGCATATGAAGTTGATCCATCGCAGTCTGGAAAGAAAAAAAAAATATAACTTCATGTTCTTAAATTTTGAAAGATTCAAAAAACACAGGGAAAATTCTTCATCAATTATTACTATACCACACAGATCACCATTATTCTCAGAATTTACTGTACTGTGCAGTTTGCAAATAACCCTTCATATAACCAAGGACACTATACCACTTAAAACAAGTGTGAATTGTAAACACTGCTGTGATTGTCTATATTTATAACTGACATTCATCTTGATTTTTCAAATGTAGTAAGCAAAATCACACCGCTGGATTCTCCCTGACATCAACTGATCATTCTCTTACATCATTCAGTACACTCCTTAATGGTGACCTTCTCAGTGACGCCTTTCCTGACTATCCAATATACCTTAGTTCTTTCTATCATTCCGTTTGCTTACACTGATTTGTACGTCTCTGTAGTACTATTTATTACCTAACAGCATATTCACTTATTTGTTTAATGTTTGTATGTCTCAAGAGAAGACAATATAGATGAGAGCCTATATTCAGGTTCCTGGAGCAACGCATCTAGTAGTTACCAACAAACATTTAATGAATAAAAACAATCTTGTAGAAGCAATTAGAAGTCAGAGGTCTTTAAACATGTCATTCAAAATTATCAAGCATTTTTTCTCTTGTATTTTTCCCCAAGTATAGTTTAAGATTGTGCCTGGGGAAAAATTAGTAAGTTTCAACAATTCAGATTTTAAAATGTAAATAGTTGAAGTATTTTGGCAAAGCCTTAAATTTCCTTATAAGAGAAGGGATCATTTAAGGGAAAAAAACATTTATACCTATCATGTTTAAATACTCTATGGATAAACACAGAATCCCGTACCTAGAAAATATACACTTAACTTTCAAACCATAGCCCTTGTTCCAATTTTCTCAAGGAAGCCCTTGAAGAGTAAGAATATGTAAAGCCATGCATTACAAGGGAAGCTGTGACATTTTGGGAAATAATAGAATCCTTCGAAAAATCTCATAAATGGAATGGACCTGTTTTATAGCTAAGTACACACTTTATACACCATCTTGAGAAACTCACACTAGCCTATCTGGGAACTAATGACGCCTGATATTACATTAAAAGGCCATGTTTTAGGACCAAAAGTTAGTTCAAAAAGATTACACCTCATCTCCCACTGAATTATCTTATAATGTACTTTTCCTAAATTGTATCCAAAAAGGCAAAAATATTAAATCTGGCAAGCACATCATAGTTCAAAACAAACATACATAATATTTTAATCTACCATGTGTTCTCTGGGTCTATATAAAAAACACGTTATTACTACTAATTCATAAAAATGTACTTTTCAAAATGAGACTTTTTAAGGATACGACACTACTAATATTCTGACTTAAATAAGCACGAAAAGTCTATAGATACTTGATTAACAAAAAACAAAGGAACATCCTCTTAAAACTAACCTGTGTTTTTCCAAGAAGCCGATAAGCTTGCTGAACCTTAGTATAATGATTAATATCAAAATTTTTGCAGATTTTGGAAAGAGCTACATCCAGTTGTTCCTATGTAATTAAAACAAGAAAAAAGTGATTAAGAAATCAGGTTCTCAAGATTAGGAGAAGAAAATATTAAAACTAGTATCTCATTTTTAATTAATATCGCAATATACTTAACTATCACAATGGGTTTAGTAGGCAAAAAATAAAATTATAAACAAATAATTTTAATTTATTAGCAACTACAATCAAGTTTACTGAGATGTTAGTAATGTGAGTTTTATGCTTTAAAACCCTTGTTTAGCATTTTAAGGAAAACAAAGTAAGTATAATAGCTTCTTAAGGAATCTTTATTTTTAACTTGATTCCTTAAGCATCTGCCAGCCTCTTACAATTACAAAAAGTGAATTTCTAGAACTACTGAAATGCAATAAAACAATGCTTCTATAATTACTGAAAAGTAATTCCCAACAAAATACTGATTTTGAAAGTACATACTTCAAGGTTTAAGCTGTTATATCTAAATGACTACTTGGTTTATGAGTTTCTATTTGTGACTTCATTTTTAATTAATGATTTTCTATACAGGTATAACATAATATTTTATACTATATTAAGAATGAAATTGAGCTCTCCACAGAAAGCCCTCATTTATTTAAAGTAGTCAGGAAATTTACTTTATGAATTCAAGGCAGCTGCTTTTGTGATTATCAAATAAATTAGTATTTTCACAACTAGCAAATGACTGCATTTATGATCAAGGACTACTTTCACAAAAGGTCATCTAAAAGTTCCACTTCAGCATTTATCATAAATTTTATTATAGTAAAATAAAATACTAGAAAATTAATTCTTAGTAAGCTTACTAAAATGAACACCCTGCTTTATAAAGATTATCAAGGAAAAACAAGAATTCTAAATATAAACATAGGAGGAAAAATAGGGCTTCATGTTTACATCTTTTCTTCTCCAGTTTCTGCATTTTTGATGAACCATATGAGATATTATCAGGAGGTTCATGCATTTAGAGGGATTTTCATCAGCCAATAGTTACATATAACTAAAATAAAAGGGACAAGTAGTAGATAAATTATAATTAATAGTATTTTGGCTATAATATTATTTACTTAAGAAAATATCTATGTAGCATGGAGATTTTTCTAGAAATGATAATATTTCCAAGGACTATTCTGAGCTCCCATAATACCAAAAGTATTGAGTTTACAAGTATATTAATATTACCATGACCATGCATGAATATTCCAAACAGAAAAAACAATAGTTTAAGTGTAGTGATTTAGATACACTGGAAACAACACAAAAGGCAAAATGTAATGCTGCACCTGTGCTATTCAAACACCTCTGAACATAGGCCACTTCATTACAACAAAACCCTTCTTACCTCAATTTGTTCTAAAGTATCTTGCAGCTTTGAATTCAGCTCACTATTAAATAAAACAGAGTTAGATGTATCTATTTTTAAAAGCTCTAGATAAATACATTAGCTGAAATAACAAATACAAATAGTATGAGCAGTGAGACAAGCTGCTAATTCTACAGACAGTACAACAAGGCAAGAAAAAGAAATAGCAGAAACAAAATTAGAAAGAAAATGAGTCACTAATGGTAGCCACTGGACTGAATGAGTAGAAAATTCTAAAAAAATCTACACTAGGAACTTAAGAATTAAAACATGATTCAATTTTAAACATAAAAAGTGTAGCTGACATAAAAGTAAAATTTTAAAGATAAAATTAATTTCTATACAGTAGGAACAAAGAATTAGAACATGAAATACTTTTATAATACTATTTTTAAAAACCAAATACTTGAGAGCAAGTGTAAAAAAAACCTGCAAAATACAACAGCAAACTAAAATAAGATTTAACTTCATGGAAGTTTATACCATCTTAGAGTAAAACCTCCAACACAGTTCTCACCAAAATGATCTAAAATAACAGAAATTATAATCAACATCATGCCAAGTTTTATTTGTAGAAAAAAATAAGCAGCCTCTAAAAATTATGTGGAAATTCAAAGGGCTAAGAATAGACCCCAAAAAAAATTTTTTTAAAGAATGTTAAACAGCATATACTGAAATAGACAAAGGCCCACTACAAAGTTAAAGCAGAAAGGCAGTGTAATGCTCACTCAAAGATACACAAGCTGATTAAAAACAAAATAAAAACAAAGGACATGATATTTAACAAAGGAGACATCCAACAGACACTTCAGCTGATTAGTCATTCAGGATAAGTAAATTAAAACTACCCAAAAAAAGTGCTGTAGTAATAAAATGGCCAAAAAATATGTTTAAAAATCAAAATTGGCATCACCCAATGTTGGCAATGGTGTGAAGTGGAGGAGAAATCATTATGACTCTAGAAAACTATCTACTGAAATCTAACACAACTCTTTTTTAGTTCTTCTAGTCCTGATACACATCTAACAGAAATGCAGGGCAATTTAAAACTGGTATTTAAATTTTTATATGTCATTACTAAAAATAATTTGAACTATCAAACAAAATAAAATCATACAATATTTTAACCAGATTGATTTAAATTATTTTTTAAAATTCTTGTAGGTTTTTCATAATGTTGTTAGTTTTGGTTTTATTGTCTTGTTTTGCTAGATTTTTACTGTGTCTGAAAGTGGCAGCCATTTTGAAGATAATGGCATGTACTATGGTAACCATTGTTGATTTCCTATTATCTTGTTTTGAAGTTTTATAATGCTTTCATTCTTTTGTTTTATCCTGTTTTGTTTTGTTTGATTTTATTGTGTGTGGTGGTATGGATGAGTATTTTGAAGAAAATGAGAGACACTATGGTAGCTATTGATGATTTCCTGTTGTCTTGTTTTGAAATCCTGTATCACTTGCATTGTTCTGATCTGCTTTATTCTGCTTTGTTTTGTTTTGTTCTCTTTCTAATAAAAAAAATAAAACTTTTATAACAGTATGAACAAGTAAAAGAGATGTAGTTTAACACACCAAAACCTTATGTTTTTACAAATATTATCTGCTAATTATAAATCTAGCACTCAAACTCCGAACAGGGAAAGCCATAGTATACAATTCAGTCTCCAGAATAGAAATATCAGTAGCTCAAAATGGAGCAGGGGAATGGATAAAGAAACAAAAATCATTTTTGCTGTTACTGTGTTCTGAGAGTAAATTTTGCAACTTTTGAGAAAGAGGACCTTGTATCTCCAAAGGCTCAAAAGCATCATCCTTCAGATATGTACACACAGGGCTCCTTGCACTTGCTTCTTACAGAAGCCTTCAGTGCAAGCCCAGGAGGTAACACCAGGGAGACAAATACATAGGTGTATAGACACAGAGTAATTTGTTAGAAAGTAAAACCAACATGACACAATTGTCTAGCTTTCAATGGTCTCAAAGATAAATCTCCAAACCATTATAGGAAATTCATCATTTTCTACAAATGCTAGTTTGTAGAATATAAACATATTTTAGAATGAAGATAAGGAGAACTGGCAATGATATTCTCAAGTAAAAATTGAGAATGAGAAAAACCATACCCATTAACAACCAGCAGTACTGGGTGCATAACTTATTAGAAAAATTAAGATCTCTAACAAGGACTTATGCCTTATATAAGCCAAATGCACAGATACAAGTTAAGAAAATTCTTGTAGACAAAATTAAGAGTCCCTTAAAAATGATCTGGGACATTTCTTATCCAAAAAAACAATGAATGAATGATGGAATGAATGTATGAATAAAATAAGAACAAGGTCTAATGTCTTCAGAATAATACCTCAAAAAAGATAACTAAGAATGGTGCTTTTGTAAAGAAGAAAGAAGTAAGTTTTCACCTCATCCTATTCCACTCCCAGAACCAAACAAAACAAAGAGTAGGTGAATAAAGAAAAGATGGCGTATATGCACAATGGAGTACTATGTGGCAATTAAAAAGGACAAATCCTATCATTTGTGACAACAGGGATTAACCTAAAAGATCACCTTAAATGAAATAAACCAGGCATAAAAAGGCTAATACCACGTACTCTCACATATAGAATTTAAGATAATCACATGGAAGTTGTAAGTAGAACAATAATTACCAGAATAGAATAATGATTACCCCATAATCAAAATTAAAATAAAACCTTAAAAATCAGTATCTTCTCTCCCCCATAGCAGTTCCTTTTGTTTTCTGCCTTTATTCAAAGTATTAACACCCACATCAGTCAATCCTATCCTCTTAATTCTTTTCTTTTGATATATAACTAATAATCAACTCTTTATAATTCCATTTTTAGTATTTTCCTTATCCTCCTATGTTTGTACTTTTTCAACTGTGTCTGAACTCAAGCATCATCACTTTTTCCTTGAATTGCTGTAACAGCTTCCTAAAGAATTCCTAAAGAATCCCATGTGCAATATACACACCCCACACATCCATCCATTCATCTGAAAAACACCACTGGCCAAACTTTTTATGATGCACTCCAAAAAAGTGGTAAGGAATAGCTCTGAGCAGGGGCTTAACTGCACATCCATATGGTCAGCATTTCTTGTGATTTGGAAGACAGTTTTCAAATAGGTCGGGTGGGAATGATTTTACCGAAGACAAGTACTCTCCTGTACTCTGAGCCCTACTATTTCCTGTTGTTTTCTATCTGGCAGTTTCACATTTATGGTACCTGCCTGATTCCTGAGGATGACTGAGTCATCAGTTCTTAGTAAAGCAAAAATAAAATTATATTAATGACCTGCTTTAAAAATCACTGATGGCTCCTCATTAAACTAAGGATAACGCCAAAATTAGTAGAGTACATGAGACCCTTAACAATCTGAAATTTTAAAAAAATCTCATTCACTTTTTAACACCTATATTTTAGTCGTATGGACTGTGCGCAGTTCCTCAGACACCAGGCCTTCATACCCTCCGTTCTGACAGTGTTTACAGCAGGTAGAATAACCAGCTCGCTCTCCCCCTTCCCTCTCCTGCCTCTCTCTCTCCTCGTCTGTCTGTCTGTCTGTCTGTCTCTCTCTCTACCCCATTTTCTCTCTGCCAAACATCCACCTGTGTTTCCAGGCCCAATTCAAACTCCACCTCCTCTGGGAAGTCCTCCCTATTCATCAGCTGCTCCAGTAGCTTCCACAGTGGTCTGTTCACAGCACCATGTGTTACAGTAAACACAAGTCTCCAAGACACACCACTTTCTCTAATCACTCACTGAAACTAAAATCACTACAGAACAGAGTAGGTAATAAATGAGCCAATTTACAATTCAAAGAAAAATAGCAAAATTTAACCATTACCCTTCTGCTAACTATTGCCTATCTAATAAATATAAATACAGAGATGTCATAAGACAAGGAGAAGAATGTTTTAGAAGAAAAGAGCAACGCCAGACTGAATCTGCAGGCACCTCGGCAAAAGAAAAAGGGGTGAGAAGAGCTCATCATATGGGATGTGAAAGCTCACGTAAGGCTAACGCTAGAGACAGACACAAAGGTAAAGACAACTGGAACAACAATAACTAAAACTACATTAAATCCATCCACAGATGAGAATAACAGTTTCTTTAAATCTATCTGTTGTTTTCACTGCTATTATTTAAAAATAATGCAAACAAGATAACACAAATAGTATAGGAAAGATTATAAATATAAAAATCAATAAATCAAAAAATTCAGGTTTGTTAAAAAGCTTTGAAAATCTACATCTAGTCTGACAACAACTGACTACTAACTGAATATGTACACATTAAAAATTATTTTTAATTAAGAACTAGACATTAGTATGGCTTTTAAAGAAGCCTTTAGCTATCATTCAGAAATATGAATACAAGCCATTTCAGTCAATTAATCAAAGAAGGTTAAAAGGATTACTCATAAACATTTTGATAAATATAGCTACATTATTGGCAAAAAAATTACTAATTCTAAGATAAAAAGACCTAAAGCTTTTAAAAGCTATTCTGCAAGCTGAATAGAATGAGTTGAACAATTCTGCAAAGCATTTGCCATCACTAAAGAAAATAGGAAAAATAACATCTGTAAATAATTAATAGTATTTTTTAAACAAATACTTGCACACACTTAAACACACTTGCAAAAATTGGTCCTAGAAAGATTGCAAATAAATAAAAATTTTGTACAAATTTGATCAAATAAAAAGACAATCTGGTTCAGGGATATTAACAATAACAAATTTATCTCTCATGGGTGTATTATTAGTGAGTCTTGTGATTTAAATCAAGTACATTAGTATCCCCCAGCCTCAGTTTCCTACATAAGTATGTGTTAAAATAAAAGGATTGATCCCAGCTCTAATATCTTATGATTTTAAGATATTAGACACAAATCACTCAATTATTACATCTTTGTACACAGTTCGGGAAAGTTCTAAAATTTTTAGAATGAGCTTAAGTAAATGGATGTCCATGTTTATACTATAAACACAGTCCCTGAAATTTCTAATCTGTTTATGTAGATCCTGTTCCAATGATTTGAATGCACTCACAGGAAGCAAAAAAATTTAACAACAGACCTCAGAGAAAAACTAAACTAACAAGCCTGAGATACCCTGAAGTATCAACATCTACCTAACCTGCACCCCTGGACAACACACCACAGCACCACAAGATCATAAACTTCTCACATTCTTTGATGTATAGCAATGATCTCATGCAAAGTGCTCCTCTAGGGGCAGTATAATTAACAACTGAGCACCATGTATGTAAGAGAGAGAACAGTGCAGCATAACTCCACCTCCTACGCCCACCACACAGTCCACTGGAAACCCACAGGTATCAAAGGATGCACACATGTGGGTGCTTGGCCAGTAAAATACAGTGATTACCAGTAATGGTTACAGTGATAATATTTGCTATCAAGTATGCATGTACATTTTCTTATTTAAGTTGGCTTAAACTGGACTTTGTTGTACCATTTTTATTGTATTATTTCATAAAATACTTTTAAAGTTTTAAGGAGGAGGAAGAAAGAAAAACAAGTTAAAATGAAAGGTAAGAAGTACTGGCAATGTCAGAGTAGCATGATGTCAACAACTTGGTCTAAAATAACCAAGCAGACTTAGGACAAAAGTAGTGGATTTGGCAGGGCCTGAGCCTCTTACACAAACAGAAAGCAGGCATTTCTTGGGAAAAAAGAATTAAAGACCAGAAGGGTACCAATGTCCATGGTACAGGTGTATTTACAGCAAAAAGCTGTGTTCATTTGCACTAGGACTTGAAGAAGTTCTATAATCCACAATTTCCAAAAAACTGTGAAGACTGTATTCTGAGAAAAAAAATCATAGTTTTTAAAGATATGAGAAATTAAATACAGCTGTCTATCTCAGAAGTGCAGTGCTCAACAAAGCAGCTCCAATAATACACAAACATTCCAGTGCACAATGCAGAATCCTCTCGGGTTCCCTCAAGTAGCTTCTCTCAAGTGAAACAAAAAATAAAGTAGTTTTGATTTCCCAGAATAACATTTCATGAAACTAATTTAGATGAATTCCCAGTGAAGAAGAAATTAGATGCTTCATTCACAGACATATTTTAAATAAACAATTCTGATTCTTATTCCCCGTAAATCCCAACTATGTAACTCTGTCAATCAACTCAAAAATTGTCAAATAATGTAAAAATGCTGTCAATTACAAAAGTGAACAAAATCTGCCTTTCAGTTTCTTTTATTAAAGCTACAGAAACACAGCACATTTCTAGGAAGATACAAGGTATGGAAGAATAGTACTTTTTATTCATTTTGTAACCACTTGGGTGCATTACAATATTACTAGGCACTCTATACATTAAACTACAGTCAAATTATCTGAAATTTATAGACAGTGAATGCTTCTTTATGCAGAAACAAATATATGAGTTGTTTTTCCTACTGATAGAATTTTAACAAACAGATCTAACTTGTTCCACAGATGCACTCCAAGTATTTTGCCTTAGACATGAGGTCTCTGTTCTGTATCAAAAACCTTGTCTATCAGAGGAGTTATGTGACAAGGTAAGAAAAGAGGAACACATGATCAACTAAAGAAAAATTAAGAAGTAGATGAGCAGGTACACTGTAGGAACTTGATGAAATTTTTAAAAATCATACCAGAATTCAAAAATGCTCTAAATCATGGGATGGTTCCATTAAAAGACACTGCTAAGAGAAGTATGTTTATGATTCTCCAGCATTCGATGAAAATTAAAGATTTAAGTGTTTTAAAAGTGAGGATACACAGATTCAATTGAAAACTAATTACCGTTTCTAAGATCACCAGAGTAAAATTAAGTGATTTTTCACTGTGATTCACATGGGTCCAAGCAAAGATTGCTTCTTGTCTTTGGCTAAATTCCACAAGCTCAGGTCAACTAAACAAACTTTTAGAGTGTGGATGAATCCTGTGTACACAAGCTGAACTAGTGATTTCAACAATAGGTAAAACATTGTGTTTGGAACACCACAGAAAAAGGAGCAAAAAGAAAGTAAATGCACAGAATAACCAAAGTGTATCTAATTTAAAAAGACGAAAGAATGTTAGAATATAGTGACTTTCACTGTGTACTCAACGGTATACATTATGATGAACTAGCCCTGCCTCTATCTGCCAAATCACATTACCTACAAAAGAAGTGTTTCTACTTTTAGATGAAATCTAACAACTGAATTTATAGAAGCAGAGAGTAAAATCATCATTACCAGAGGCTGGAGGTTGGGAAATGGGGAGATGATAGTCAAAGGGTACAAAGCCTAAGACAGAAAGAGTAAGTTTGATGACTTTTTTTTAGATGTACTGTACAATAATGAATAAGCTAGTAACTGAGCACTGTATCTCAATAGCATTAAGACAGTAAAATCTTAGATATTCTCACCAAGGAAAGTATCAAACGTCAGAGGTGATAGGTTAATGAGCTCGACTTAATCATTCAATACTGTTTTCAAAAATTATGTCACTTTGTATTTCATAAATATTTACAATTTGCTGATGAATACTAAAGAGTATATACCAACATGAATCTAAATAAATAACATTTTTATTTTTGGTATAGGTTTGCAATATATGATAATCAGATCGTGTTAGGCAATTAGTACATATACACACTGCACCTTGATCATTTTTACTTCTTCCTCTGCCTGCTTCTCTTACGCCCCACCCCAGCCCCTTTCAAGCTGCATGAAGTCTACTTCCCATCTCTTTTTATTTCACGCACTAGCACTAAACTTTAAAAAAAGGTGGTGGGTAGGTAAGAACAAACCTAAGTTCTCCCAACTGGGAAGACAAAGGGGAATGACTTTAGGTGGGACGGATGGTGGCTAACAAACCAACCTGTGAAGGCATTTGGGATGAGGACTCCTGAGGTGAGACGGCTGTCACCACCAACAAAAGAGCCAATCTCATATGGTCACTGAATCACCAGCTCAAAACCACAATTCTAACAGTTTTCCTGGTAAACCCAAGGTGAAATCCTATCACAATGACTTATTTGGGACATTTGAATGGATCTGTGATCCATTTCTACTTATTTGTAGAAAAAAGACAAACTTCTTAATAGTCGAAGTAGGATTCATCTATGTAAACACAGCATTAAATACTGCATTACCTTAAAAATTAAATTGTCATTACAGACATTTTCAATTTCAAATATTTTTGATCAAATTTTTTACTGATTGATCACTGTACTCACAGATCCATGTATTACTGTACACATTAATGTTAAAGTGCTAAGAATCCATTTATGTTAACTTTAAAAAGCTCAAATAAGAATTTCTTTCAAAACCATTCTCTGTAACTCTCATAATGTAACCTATTCACATTAGCATTGCTAAAAAAGAATTTATTAATTAATGTGAAATCTAGTTTCAACATGTCATTTGCTACCTCAATTTCCCGCACACTCATTCTTTCTTACTGTAACACCTGGTGACTTTTTAAAGTCAATCACTGCTATAATCTCTACAAAATGTTAATATATTATTCTCTTCTATCTTTTATTTTCAACCTGTCACTCTTTCCCATCAATTTTCAAATAAAATGTGTCCCATCTCTCTTCACAAAATTTCCTTGTTTTATACTTCTACCAGCTCCCCCAAATCTGTCCCCAAAAAGTCAAAGATGAGTTTGTCATTGCTGTATTTTCATTCTTCATTTTCCTTGGCATGCCATTAGGAAAGACTTCATTCTCAGTGCCCAGAATTCCCTATCCATAAACCCTTATACATCTTGGCCTAACTACCTCCTCTTGCCCCTTTTTCCTCTTCCCCTCAAAAAAGGAAAGTTAGATCCCAAGATTCTACTGCCTGTTCAATTTCCATATCTCTAAAGTCCAGTTCTACTTGGGTGTATTTCAATGCACTACAAATTCTTTTTGATGGATAATGTTCTCCATAAAATCAGGGATTTATACTGATTATGCTGTGTATGGTTTACAATTATACTGCCAATCTCAAAGCAAAACACCTCATGTAAACACTCACCAAACACATAATTGCCTGAATTATTTCCACTCAATAAAGAAGCAGTTAGCACTGTAAGAGATCTGTCACTACAAAATGAACTAAATGGATGCTGTATGTCCATACAGGATCCAGAATGTCTTCTTTGAAATTTTTAAAGACATTCAACAGAACAGTGCTAATTCTCATTTCATTCAAACTTAAAAAGTGTAAACGACATTGTCAAGTTTTTAGTAATGACGGTTAATCACTCTCAAGATGGACAAAGCCAAAATATCACTGCTACCCTACCTACATCTTAGAGAAATAAAAAATGTGCTATTTCAAACTACATGATTCTAATAAAGAAACAAAATAAGAGCAATATTTAAATAGACCTCTGGAAGGGAAATAGCTGCTCTCAGCCCTCACTAAGCAAAGACTTATGATAGGATATACAGGAAGAAAAAGGTAATTCAAACCCACATCAGTCATAATCCTTTTGTTTTCCAGATACCAGCAAATAATATCTGTAACACCAGTGAGTCACACTCACAGACTGCCAGAATTTCCACACAGGTGAGAGGAAGAGGACACACTCTGAGACAGCTATGGACTTCATTTAAAAACTAGGTTTGCTTGATAAGCACACCATTTTACTTAGATGGTATGTTTATTTGGGGTTGCTTTGGAGGAATGATAGATCTAAGATACAGTCACAAATAATGCAAACAAATAAACAAACCAAAATGTATTAATAAAGTTAGAACCAAAAGCAAAAGACACAACAGTCATTTTTGCATTTCACATTTTGTAACTGTACATTAACAAAAAGAACACGCTAAATATATAATCACTTAATCATAGTATTACAAAGATGATTTCAGCTTCCCAAAGATTTATTATGAACCAAACAGTTGAACTAGTTGATCTTAAAAACAGCCTGCAATAATACTCTCAGTATTTATAGGATGGGTAAAGTTAAATGGAAGGATTCCCAAGAATGTCAGTGAAGATATGAAGATATTACTATCCTGGTCTGCTACTTATAAAATGACATCAATTCAACTGGAAAGAATATGAAAAAGTTACAAGACGACAGAAAGAGGCAGGATTAAGGGTCATTTAATCTTTCACATTTTATGAACTATTACTTATATCTTTATTGAACTGCCATTTATGAACATGAATATTAAACTAGACCAAAGTAGTTTATATTAACTTTCAACATATATTGACATTGTATGTTCTGTAACTATTACTTTTTAAAGAACTGACAATAGAATGAGCTTTACAATTTTTTGTGTTCCCTTACCTTATGCAACTGTAATGTTTGAAAGTGCTGGCAGCTTTCTGGCATTCTAGGCACAACTGAATAGCTCCCGGATAGTCTTCCTCCTTAACATAAGAGCTCATTAGACCAAAAACATTTGTCTTAAAACCTCTAATGAAAGCACATTTCTCTTGTACTCTAACCAAAAGTTACCACATCAAAAAACTGTAATTCCTCTTAAACAAAACTTAGAGTACCAATAGTAGATAAGTAACAAGATACAGAGTCAACTAACTCCAGGCCTAAAATGTCAGCAAGAAAAAAAAATAGTAAAATAGTGTGTACCCTTAAAAACACAGTAACAGAACTCTAAAACCATGATGTATGGACAAATAAGTATACACAGAATTATAAGCTGCTACATAATGAAGGCTTTAATTACTAATATATCTCCTTTCAACAATGTTTATATCAAATGGTCCAAAACAGTATGTATTCCACTGGGGAAATGTGATCAAAATTCAACAGTTCTATCAAAAGATATCAGTAAACATTTCCAAGGAAATATATTTGGGAAAAAGTGAAATATGAATTACAATCTCAGAATATATTTATCACCTGGACAATAACTTAATACATAATTAATTTCTCATATGGCTCTCTCAAATCTAAGTAATACGAGTTCAGAAATAAAACAATGATTATATAGAAAACCATAAAACTTTTCCCTGTGCTCATATCTAAATTCAACAAACGCTATTCAAACCACTAGGAATATTGAGATAATGACATAGCCCCTAACCTAAGGAGGCTCAAGTATGATGGGAAAACATATATATTTCATTAGGCTTTGGGGAACCTCACTATGACAGAAGTAGGCACAGAACGCTCAGAATATCAAAGAAAAAACAGATGGCTCACACAGAACACCAATGAATATATAATGCTAAATTAAAAATATATACTCCATTAATTGCTACTATAGGTTAGATTAGATGCAAAACATAATTTTGTATTTGGATACAACACACTCAAAAGACTGAAATCAACATTCCAATATTACTAAAAAGTAAACATTTTTCAAATAAATTTGGTTTTCTAAATAAATATATATTCTACCAATAGAAAAGGCTCCAGGGCAAGTACTTTTATTTAAAAATGCTCTTTAGAGTATATACCAACTTGAGAAAAACTTCTATTTGAATTTTTCTACTATCACTTTTCTACAGAATATTATTAGCATCACCAAATTTCCAAGCTTTCTTAGCTTACCTCTAGCAATTCACTTAAACGTACATCTGTTCTTTGCTAGAAGAAAAAAAAAAGTCAAAGGTAATATACGTTTCAAACACAAAACTAAGATTTAATTTTTTTAAATGATCTGCATATACCAGTGTTTTTATAGTTCTTAGAGACTTCAGAAGTCCAATCAGCAACTGACGTTTCCTCTGATTTGCAAGAAGGCCTAAACTAGCTTGAGTAAAACCTTCCTTTGCAATATTCAAGTGTCTGTAAAAGTGAACAACACATAGTTAAAAGTTTTCTAATATAAAAAGAACACTATCCACACACAGCAATTAAGCCACTAGTCACTTGATTCCTATTAAAAATGGGAAGGGTGAATGCTATTTGCTCATTTGTGGTGGGAACACTGATGCCAATCTGCAAATTATCAGTGGTCTACTGTAAGAAAAGTACAGAAACTGAAAGAAGTATTTAAAAATGTAGTATAGAATGTGACAGAATAATTGTATTCTATGTGAATCTAATAATTTAAAAATTGGGACTGCTTTATGTTTTTGTTTTTTCTCTTATCTCATTTTCTTCATAATTTGTTTCTATTGCATTTTACAAAAATGGCCTGAGACAAGTTGGGGGAAACAAACAAAAACACTGGTCTATCACCATGAGTAGTTCACGAAGCACTAGTCTAAACAATTTCACAAACAGTAATGTTTTTAACCTGTATGTGGATTGTAGATAGTCCTACATGTCTTTTCAGTGTAATTTTTAGAGCATAATATATGTTTGCATAAAGAATGTTATTCTGGAAACTACAGCTGTAATTTTAAATGTCAAGTATCAATGATACATTTCATCCTTCGTTTTGAAATACTTCACAGCTTAGCAGACAAAATTCCACAAAAAACAGTACCTTCTCCCATTCGTGCAGATTACAGCGGCCAGCTGAAGACCAGTCTGTAATGAGGTAACTCTTTCAAGTTCCTGTGGAAAGATTAGGTACACATTATTGTTTGAGGCATTTTATTTTTCTTTCTTACTCTTATGGTATTCAATAAAAACTGTAGTCAGCTTCAAAGAAAAGCCTGCTTAGAAAACAACGTAACAACAAAAATATCCAAACCTGAAAAATGTTCAAAGTTATTTAAAATGACTATTTCCAATTGACTCTCAAAATGAAAGATGACAAAATATTTAGTCAGTAGTCCTTGTAAGAAAATTTAAACTAACCTATTTTAGACAAAAATAAATACCAATAATATAATCATTTACATGTTTCTACCCAACAAAACATCACAAACTAGTTAAGAATATAATTTCTGTCTTCTAAAATACTTTGATAATGAATGTCTTGATCTAAACACTGGCAAGACATTTCAATGAATTTTGAAAGCTCTCATTTTCTGATAAAAGCACAGATTCAGACAGACAGTTCCAATTTTATAACATTTTAAAGAGAAACTGTTATACCATCATTGAGTCAAACTGTTATACTGCCAAATTATGTTTTTTCTTGTAAAGGTCATAGAAGCAATTTTCACAAGCTTTTGTAAAGTTTGAAAAACAAAAGCATCACATCAAACTCTTATATAAAATTATTTCACTTCTTCAGCTTGGTAAATTGCCCAAAATGAGAGAGACATACAACCCCATAGATACACGATTATTTAAAAAAAAAAGAATTAATTATAGTATTTTAACAGTTTCAAGAATGTCACTCAACCATTTTTAAAATATAACTATGAAAATAATAAATATTATCCTACCTTTACATAAGCAGGCTGCTTTTCAAGGATTAAATCTGCTACTTTTTTAGAGACCTACAAGAACATGCAGTAAAACGAAGGAAGTAAAAGCAAAAGTTCACACTTCCCATTACATTTTATATTTAAAATTTTTGTGAGACTATTCTACGGGTCTTAACAATAACTCCTAGAGAAGTTAGTGCAGGGCTATTACTCTCTACATTTCCCTAGGCTGTGAAATTAATAAAATACATAAGATGAAAAGTACATGACAAGGCACCTAAACCTTATGAGAAATTAAATAGTTGGTATTTGTATTGATGAATATCATCTGATTTAACAAACATGCACAAAAGTGTAGCTATCTTTAAGGGCATGGTCTATGATTTTTATTAAGATGAATTTATTAAGACAAAGTTTTAATCAACTTTATGAAAAAACTGAGAAAGAGAAACTACACATCTCCTTTGGCTTTTACTTCTAAAAAGTTGAAAATACGTGTTTTTTAGAATGCTTTAAAGATATCTAAGGTTTTGTTGGTCATTTCATGAATGATACTAATGTACACGTATTAGAATTGTACTGATTTTGAGCCTGAACCTCTTATTTCACCTTGCAGGGGCCTTGCCAACTGCGCGGAAGAAATACCGTATCTAGCATGAAGCATGACAGGCAGAATGGACCAAGTGTTTGCACAAGAAATATGAGTGGTCTAATGAGTACAGAACACTGCATACATGTGAAGCAACTGCACTGAACATTTTATGTTTTCTTAATTCTCATCAAACATTTTTAAATTATATGAATTTTTTCTAGATACAGTGACTGTTTTTGTCTAGAAAGACTTATGATTCTACAAGGTTAAGAAAATCACACTCAAAGTAGATTTTAGACTTCAATTAATGAAAACAGATTAAAGCTACACCTAAATATCACTTGAAGAGCTGCAAAGATTCCCTAGGACTGTTTAATAATAGCCTAAGATAACATAGTCTCTCTAAGAAAATATTAACATAGGAACCACAACTAGAAGTCAAGACCTTCAGTGTAAGATAAAAATGCTCCACTAAATGTTATGGGTAAGGAAATGCAAGTCATACTCACATTACAAGGAGCCTAAAGCTACTTACTAATCAAAAAGCAAGTTCTAAATTATTTGATCACATTTAGGGTTCCAGAGAAATTCCAAGCTCTAGAAGCAAATGTATCAAAGTAACATGAGGAAAACAGCACTGGCATGAAAACTGGTATTAAAATCAGTATAAAAATATAAATATCTCACCTGATAGGATCTGTTTATACATTGATCAGTTACTTAAAATCATGAAACCACAAATATTAGACCTGTCCGTTGTGTTTATTTTACAGTTTTGTCAGAAAAAAAAAGTTTTTACTCACTGCAGCTTGCTGTTGTTTCAATTTGTCTCTGTATTCCTCTAATTCTTGCAAATTGAGAACTGGGGGGAGCTTCTATAGAAAGAAATCATCAAAGATAAAAATTAACTGTTTAACTTACGTTCACTTACATGAACACTTCTAACTTGCAAACCGCCATATACACACATAAAATACCATCGCATGCCCTTACCCTCCATTCTTCCTGTCCTCCCAATGGCCTTCACTAGGCTCCTGCCACAAAAGCCAACACATGTTTTTTACACAAACATCTGGTTTCAACTCTCATCACGCCTTGCTACCTGCCACTGCCACTACTTCAACCTCTGGGAAACCCCACCACCACTGGAGTACCCAGCCTCTGGCTGGGAAGACAATGTTTCCATGGCCTGTATGAGGAGATGCGGGCTGGGCAAAGTTCCTAATTCCGACACCAGCCACTGATACTTTTCTATTTATCTACAAAGGAATACAATAGAGACTGCCCCTCTGGAATATTACAGATGGTAAATAAAAGCTACAGTATGCGTGACAGCTGTTGGAACACAATCTGGATTATATTAGTTTTTAGAGGGTAGGATGGGAAACTAAGAAAACATGCACACACTTTTGTATACAGGGAAACAGACTCCAAGTCACATCAACTGACTGATGAAACTGCACGAGCTGGAGACTGACCGACCTCTACATACACATACAGTCCGTATGCACACTTCACTTAGTGTCTAAAAATTTTACTATTCTGACTTTCTGAAAGTTCTATCAAGGTAAAATGCCAGTATTATTGCACAGTGGGTTTTCATAATACACAACCATCATTAAAAGTCTCAAGAGCTTGTCTAAACATACTTGGCCAATATAAAATATGATAGAAGCCACATACTAACATATAGGAATAACAGTTGAAAACCAAAAGTACAGAAATATTTTCTTGGCCAATATTCTGATATTGTACTTTTTTTAAAAAATCACAATTTTATAATCTGACCATTAAAACAATGCTGTTAGTCATTTAGTCACAATGAACCTGTTCTGGTCATCAAAACATTAAATCCCCCTGAAAAATATTCAAATCTCACTATTTCAATCATTCAACAAAACAGGGGTTACATATTTTTTAATGAAAGTTTTCTTTTACCTCCAGCTCATATTGAACAATATCAAATGAGTCCACAGAAAAATATACTTGTTCAATACTATTAATTAGTTCTTGTTCAGCTTGCGGATCACTTGGCTGTTCTCGAAGTTCCCTAAATTCCTCCTTAAAAAAAAATAAAAATAAAAATTACAATTACAATACTGGTAGCTGTTAAAATTCCATCCACATGGAAATAAATGAGCAGTTGTCATTAGCAGCTGCATATTTTCTGAGAACCAATCTGACCAAAGCACAAACTAATTAGAAAACAGAAAAGTTTGTGGAAGATTAGGAAACAGTCAAATATCAATAACTGCTCATCGACTAGAGAAAAAACTACCCACTTTAAAGATTCTTACCTCGTCATGTGCCAACAGGGTTGAAAGATTTTAAATGTTTAACAAAAGACAAAAAAATTACCTATATCTCTCATACATACTTATCACACATACACATCATTTTCACAACATCCAAAACTGTTCCACCGCAGGGAATGAGGAAACACCACCTGAGTGACTTTTGAGTGCTGAAATTATAAGCAGCAGACAGCCAACACTGCTGAAAAATCTCAGTGTAGAGCTAAGAAACACTGGTTGCAGGAAAGCTGCACAAGCTTAGCGTCGTAGTCCTGTAAGATTTCCTTAAAGAGCAGCAATACTGCAATTCATGATCTGCTTATGAACCCAAAGTTCTGTATATGAAAGCAATGCTTTATTTCTAATAATAGAGTGGTGTTTCTGTGCATAGATTTATATAACAAAGGCGCTTGACTCACAAATCCTGACCCTAATGTTAGCAACTTTATCATCTACAATTTCATTGAATAACTGAATAAACAATTAAGAAATTTCAATAATTTACGCACTCTCCACCATACTAATTATTTAAAACATTACTATAGACAAAATAATTTAATCACTCAATTTTATTTAAACTCACATTTAAGAGTGCAAAAACAAATGATTATTTAAAATTGTTTTACAATCATTAAACTAATACTTGACCAAAATCTCAGTGAATCATTACTAATACACAAAATTTATCCGCTCAGTTAAAGGACATTGTTTTCACATAGAGACATTCGTATTACTTTGTTTCAGGGTATGTCTTTCATTTACCAAAAAAAAAAAAAAGAGTTAGCTTGGATGTCTTTTAGAGTTTAACATACATACTGGTAAAATTATTAACTATAAAAATATCGCTGGGGTTGGAGGTATAGCTCAGTGGAGGTATAGCTTGGAGTTTAACATACATACTGGTAAAATTATTAACTATAAAAATATCACTGGGGTTGGAGGTATAGCTCAGTGGCACAAGCACCTGCCTGGCAAGCACAAGGGCCTGAGTTTGATTCTCAGTACCAAATAAATAAATACAATATCCCTTATTGTAAGTTACAGTTGGAGAAAATATTAGAAACAGAAACCAGAAGTTCTAAATAGCTTACTGTTTAAATCTGAAGTTTCAGTGGGAGCAGGGTTATAGCTCAAGGGCGAAGCACTTGCCTTGCATGAATGATACTCTAAGTTCAACACCTAACCCCACAAGAAAAAACAGTAATTTTTAAATTCCCATAAATTTCAAAAAGAGAAGGCAAAGTCACATAAAAGACCTGTAAATTAAGCTCAATTTATAAAATACACGTACAAAAGAAGAAGAAGAAGAAGAAGAAGAAGAAGAAGAAGAAGAAGAAGAAGAAGAAGAAAGAAAAGAAAAGAAAAGAAAAGAAAAGAAAAGAAAAGAAAAGAAAAGAAAAGAAAAGAAAAGAAAAGAAAAGAAAAGAGAAAAGAACTGGCTATCACTGATTCAGCCTGTAAACAGGCACTATGCACACAGTACAAGCAGACTGGGGGGTTTGAGCTACTATACATTAATCCACTTCGCACCATGGACAGCGGCGCTGGGGCCAGAGACCAGGGTAAAAACCACACCACTGTGCAAGAAGGGAAGAGTCCCAACTAGCTTATCAAAAGCAACCTCCACACATACACTGGAAATCTGAAATGACAGTGAGACGTAAAAGAGTAGAGATAGTCAGAAATTCATGACAAACTCCCTCCCTAAGACTCCACAAGCATGTGAAATATCGTCAAAGCTGCAAGCTCAGGAAGAGAATAAGGTCCCATTGAGGATATGGCAATCTTCCCTCCCTAAGAATTCTGCAGCACTGCAAGCAAATAAATGGCCAAGCAAGTAAACACCATTCAAAAACATTAAAAATATTGCTAACAATGAAAAATGTCATGTACATGACTGAGCTAAAAATCCAAATAGACTATATTGATTGTTTTTATCTTAAACATATAAAAAATGCCATCAACTTAAACACCTCCCCCGAAGCTCCCCACACAATTCCTAATTAGACTGAAGTAAAGACACTTAGGGTTTAGCTGCAACTCTGCTGTCAACCTTGGAAATTTTACTTAGTTTCTTCATAACTAGGTGAGGTTTTTTTTGTCTTTTCCTCTATAAAAGTCTCTCTCTCCCTCTCTTTCCACCACATGCATACCTCCCTCAACAAAAGTTATTAAGAATGCCAAAAGCAATACACAATTTCATTTTTAAGAATCTCACATGTACATTTCAAAATGTGATGAATCTTTAAAAAGAATACAATCTGTGTTTGTATATAAAAGGTCAAATACTGTTCCTTCCCAGAGAACTAAGCAATTAATATTACAGAGAGCAGACAAATCCATTGGGTCCTGAAGAAATGGCATGAAACACTTAACACAGAAACCTACATGAGAGAGAGGAAAAAACCCGGGAAGGTAGGAAAAGAAATGCAGCATACAATGTAGAATTCGATCCAAATCATTCACCCTCCTACAACACTGAATCGCAGTGAAGTGCTCTCTCCTTTCAGCCTATTTGGTCACCTCTCTGTGAAACACACATTTAAATTCATTCAGACAAACTCCATTCTGAAAAGAATCAAGATCACTGTGTTTTTTTCAGTACTGATGCGTTTGAAGTCTGCAAAGCTGCTTCCACTAAATCATTTGCTAAATGTTTCATCGCTGTGAGACCTGCCTGCTCAATCAGATTACACACTTCCTGAGAACTGAGATTGCTCTTTATTCTCCGTCATTATGCTCTGCAGTGCCAAAGCACATTGCAGATAATAATCACTGATCAAACTAAAATTGATTTATCAATTATATTTAAAAATGGATATAAAAAGAATAAGCTCATTTTGATAACCAAAAATTTCCACAAACTCTTAATAAAGATGTCTCTTTTCTAACTAGAAATAACAAATATTAAATGATTTAAAAATCTATCATGCGTATATATTAAAAATAGACACAGCTACATTGTATATATTATGAGTCCATAATTTTTGCGATTATATAAAATGTTCTCCTTGAATTAGAAATGTACGGAAATGTAATCTTTTACCTAAAACAGAAACAAGACAGCAAACCGGTATCTGTGAGTCAAAATTTCACGTATATAAAATGAATAACAGATTTCCTATAAAAACAATTCTAAAGGAAAAAAAATGGGCAAAAGAGTACCAAATAGAACTCTTTAAAACACATTAAAGTCTGCAAAATAAGAAAAAAAGGTTGCAATATTTAAGTTTGGAATAAAATATTTCCAACTTACAAAGTGCTATTAATAAAACGCTTGTGACGGTTTTTTATAATAAATTTTGTGTCACATAGTAACTAAATATGCATTACCTTTAATGGTGGTATCAGTACTCTATAAAATCTGAAAATCCAAGATAATTTATCAATAACTATAGACTACCAAATGTGCTATAACTTGCCTGCCAATACTAATCAACTACAACTAAAATAAAATGTACAATAACAATGAAAGCTGGAGCAACTACAAATAAAGTAATGAATTTCATAGCCAAGGGAAAAAAAGCACAAAAAACAAAATAAACAAATCAAATCTCTGTTGAATATCATCATCGCTAGCAGCTAAGCTGCCCACTGTCACACTTCTATCCTTTCCACTCCCAGTCAATATAATTTGCATTTAACAAACGATTTTGATACCTATTATATACACATTTCTCAGACTAGGTCACACAGGAGCAGAGACAAGTGAAACTCAGCTCATCACTCAGATGTTGCTGAAGTGAGAGGGCCCAAAGACAGCGACCGTGCAAAGCAGACCCAGGAGAGGCAGGAGCGGAGGGAGGCAAGGGCACCGGCAGGGGTGTGCTCACACATGGACAGCGAGCACGTAGGGAACGCTGGACAGGCGGCATTTCAGCCCGAAGAAACTGCGGGGAGAGGGCTACACCAGAAAACGAAGCCACAGTAAAAACAGCGTAACAGAAGGGCGCACAACAGCTTCCAGCAGTAAAGGGTGGCTCCTCGGAGAACAGAAAGGTGCCGCGGGGGACATCTGCACACGCACGACGAGACAATAAGAGGCGCCAAGAGGGTTTTTAAAAATTTTATACACGTACGTATTTACATACAGGACATATACTTAAACCTTCCATGTATATGAAGAGTTACATTTTCCTTTATTAAAATACATTTTATATATCTCTATCAGAGGCTATATCAAAATATAGTTCAATATTTTCTTAATAAACAAGATTATTTTTTAAAATGCTAGACAACAAAGAATTTATTTAATGTTTCACAGGATTATCTCTGAGATAAAGCTACCTGAATACACACATCAAATGCACATTGTAATGAAATTTTATGAAAAGTGAAGATACACAATCTTAACAGAAATTTAAGTTAACATGCTTAATTTAGTCAAGCCATTTTTCCTCAACATAAAAACAAACAATTTTGTGGGAACTACTGAGTGAGGTCTATAAAATAATTTGCTCCTTCAAATGTACAGTTATAAAAAGTTATAAAAAAACTTCCAGAATATTTATGGTTTCTAAGATATCAGACTATAACATTACAAAGCAATTTCCACTTAAGGGTCCACCTCTTCAGGGACTATATCGAGTTTAGGAAGGCAAATAGAGACTACAAAATTTGAATTTAACCACTGCTTCCAAATTATCCAAAATCTACCCTGAATGAAAAATCCAATCCAATTTAGGACTTTCAATTCTATATAAATTTATAAATATGAAAAGTTGCTTAACCAGCTAACAAGTTCTCTTCACCATTAAACTCAGTGTTGTAATTTGAAAAGTAACTTAACCTACTTTCTAAATGCAGAGAACAGTTTAGAAACGTAATCCTCAGTAGTAGGTTTTTATTGTAACAAGAAGATGAATGTAAAATCTTTACTTAAAACAGGTCTGATTTCAAAACTACAAAAACATTTGCAGACACAATACTAAAACTCTAACTCCCTTTTTGTACTTAGCGTATCAGATCAGTTTATATTACGTTACATTACATACCCGAGTGGTAAAATCCACTATGTGAATATGAGTGTGTGTGTGTGAGAGTGTGTGTGTGTGTGTGTGTGTGTGTGTGTGTGTGTGTGGAAGATATGAGTAGGGAATTTTTTTTCTTCACTACTGGAGATTGAAGCAGGGCCTTTGTGCTGTCTTATATGCCCCACAGCAGTCCTTTTATTTTAAATTTTCATATAAGGTCTTATTAAGTCACTAAATTCCCTCAGCTGAGCTACAACTTACAATCTTCCTGTCTCATCCTCCCAAAGTATAGGAATTACATATCTGTGCCACCATGCCCAGCTAAATTTTCCTCCTGTAAAGCATAAATTTGGTTTTTGTTTGTTTTATTGTTGGTATTTTTCCATCAGCTAAGACAAAAGAGCTATTCTTTGGTAACAAATTCTAAAACAGAAGCCCTATTCTAGCTAAGTGAACATCACATTTGAGATCTAATTGAGAGGAAAAAAATGTTAAGCTACAAACATTCATACACAGGTAAAACAGAGAAAAAAATAAAACTTTCAATATTTACTCTGTATTATTAAAGTCATAAATCACTAAACAGAAATAGTTTGATTCTAAATGCAAATAGAACCCAAAACCTACTTCAAGATCACAGATACCTTAAACTATGTACCACATACGCTTATCATGAATTACCAGATGTCTGATTACTGGAGAAATGGTCACACTTTCTTAAAACCCCACTAGAACAACAATAATAATCCATCAAAGGTAGCCAGCGTGTCAGTGTCCATGTGTTTCAAATAAAATGGCTATTAACCCCCGTTTTCCAACGGGCTTTCAGTGCCATCTAGTGGAATCGTGGTGAGGCTGCAATCTGAAAAGAGGTTTCAGCAAAATGACAGGAAATTATTTTAAAAGGTATTATACAGCATTATTTTAATCCAGACTTACACCATATTTATGATTTTAAAATGCATTTTATCACTTTCTAGACAAAAAATACCGCGTGAATAAGATAATAAAAACTGTATTCACAGAAATTTAAGAATTTGATATGAATGAAAAATTATACAATTACACAATTACATAGCTTAAATTTCATATTTGATTCTCTAGCATACATTTTTATTTGTTTATTTTATTCTATAGTTAAAAATACCAACCTACGTTTTAGGCTTCGTTATATTTTTCACAAGGGTTTTCCTAAATTAGGTACTATGAAAACATTGATGAAAATAATTCTAGAGATTCACATAAAGCTGTCTTCGAAACTGTTCCTCAGCTTTGTTGAACCACCTTATCATCTATCACACGTCTACCCATTCAGGCGCCAACACCAGAGAAAAGACACACCACATACTGAGACATGGAGAAAAAGTTCAGTGTGATACATTTTTCCTCTTAGCTGTAAAACATCCCATCACACCTTTTAAAGAGAAAAGACATCACAGTGCTTCATGCTAGCTTTTCACTCTTTCACCTTCCTCATCCAACAACAGTCCCTTTTAAAATGCCCCTAAAATTGAACCCTCTCCGTGTCCTGGATCTCCTGTTCTTTTCTTCTTAATCAGCCCTGCTGCAACTCTGCACTGTCCACTGTTGGCTCCCTCCTTAGGCTAAGGCAGGGAAAGTCTTGTACCTCTTGTACCTTTGATAAATATTTAACTGCCTAGCTCCCTAAATGTTTGTCACATGGACTGGACTGGCTCTAAAAGAAGATTAAGAATCTTAAAATACTCACCAGAAGTGAAAAAGAATTTTAAAATCAGGCATGGTGGTACAAGCCTGTAATCCCAGCACTTGAGAGGCTGAGGCAGAAGGATCTCTGAGAGTTCAAGGCTAGCCTGAACTACACAGCAAGAACTTGTCTCAAAAAACAAAAATAAGAAAAAGACATAATTTCAAGAATGGTTAGATTACACAGACAAATACTATTAGCCGTAAGTATCAAACAAAAACTCTAATTTTACAAACCCGATTACCGTCTCCCATGAGACTTGCAGAAGACATCTGTCCTAAATGATACACAGTTGTAAATTCAAAGTTACTATCCCAGTCACTAAAGTTAACAAAGTCCAGGTACAAACCTCAATGCTAACTAAGCCTGTCCAATACACACATTTTCTTAAAAACTGCACAGTACATTCTTTTCAAAAGAATGTGTATTTCTTACATATTTCTCTTTCAAACATTACAATATAGAAAGTATAAAATATCAAAAAGTTAAAAGGGCTCTTAAACCCTAGCAATCCAACCACATGTTTTCACAGACAAGGAAAGTGAGACATAAAGCAATTTAAATTAACTTCCCCTCCGTGAGCTTAGTGTCCAAATCGAGCAGGTCTCTTGACTGATTCCACACGCCTTAATAAATCTCTGCAAACTAAGCTCTCCAGTCAGTATGTTATTTTAGGTTTCTTTTTACCGACGCTAAGAAGTCAAATCAAATCCATTTATCTTATCTCACAGAAGTACTTTAAACTGTAGAAAACATTCTGCACAAACACCCAGAACGCGATGCAGTGTAACAGAAACATTACACAGGACACAAGTACCCGATAGGTATTTGTTGGATAGATGATGTATAAAACTAAAAATAAGTCAAGCACAGTGGTACATGCCTATATCCTAGTACTCAGGAAGCTGAGGCAGGAGGATTGTGAGTTCAAGGCTAACCTGGATTACACAGTGAGACCGTGCCCTAAAAATTCAAATAAACTAATAAACCAAAACCTCCTTCTTTCTATCGAGAACACAGATTATCAAATTCTGACTGCACCAAGTATTTGTTTTGTCCCATTATCTTGTATTTTTCTTTTATGAAAAAAAGTATCCATAAAACAGTCATGAAATAAACAGTTGGGTCCTATTCGTATTTGGTAAATTGAGCTGTTAAATCAAGGTCAGAAAAAAAAAAAAAACCCAAACTTTAAAGACTACCCTTAGAAGGCAGTGCTTCAGTAAAAATTCCTAAAGTAATATTAACATCAGTACTGTTTTCAGGTTATAATATGTAGCCATTATGGAAGCACTACAAAAGGTGTTTATTAAAAATACAGTCAGATTCATAAGGCACTGTATACTGATATTTTTATTTTTTAATCAGGGTTAAACAAATATTTGCAAATATAGTACCAATAAGTTAACTATAATTTTGTGGCTACTATGATTATATGTCACAATGAATATCAGTCATAATTCTTAATAATTCTTACCATCAATTATGTGAAAACTCACATTTAAATGAATTAAATACCTTTACCTCTGTGTGAAAATTCCATTAATAAGAAATTTAATTCTTAGTTACCAAGAGTGAAATTTTAGATCATTCTATTTTTTCCCACAGGAATGTAAACTATTACAATAGCTATGAAATCAGTATGGTGATTGCTCAAAAATAAACTAAAAAAGGAAATTCCATTTGACTCAACTATATCTCATCTGGATGTAAATCATACCTGCAGAGCCATGTGCTATAGCACAGTTCACAAGAGCTAAGATCTGGCCTACATGTCCATCAACAGAAGAATGAATGAAGAAAATGTCACAATGTTACACACACACACACACACACACACGCACCCCCGCACATGCACGCTAAGGAATATTATTCAGTCATAACGAATGAAGTCATGTGATTCACAGGAAAATAGATGGATCTTGAGACTATAATATCAGACACAGAAAATGACCTATCACATGGCTTCTCTTATATGAGAAACTCAAAACATAATAAAGGAGAGATCACAGGACACAGGGAGGCAGGCATTCTGGAGATGGGAGAGGGCAGGAAGGGGAGAATCAAAGGGATCAAAAGTGATCAAGGTACTATATATGAAAACGTGTGAGGGGCTGGGGATTTAGCTCTGCGGCATAAGCGCCTGCCTTGCAAGCGCATGGTTGTAAGTTCGATCCCCAGTACCGATAAAAAAAAAAAAGAAAGAAAACGTGTGAATAAAAGTAGTACCTATTATACAAAAATAAACACTTAAATTACATGTATATGAATTAAGTAAAAAGTCACATTACACTGTGAAAAGCACACTCAGCATTGAAGCTCTCCCAAGACACACTGTAAAGGAAACACCTGAACATGAATCTGTTTTACTGTCACTCTCAGTACTGACTGCAAACTCCACCCACAGTAAACGAAGCCTGCACACCACAGCCCTGCCACTCTGGCCTGAGCAAGTCTCGGCTTTCCAAAACCACCTAGAGAAAGGGCAGCAGTGCCACTCACCCTCTAGCACTTGCAGTGTTGAGAGTGAGCACACTGAACAGGCAGGAGTTCTTAGAGTGAGGCTGACAGAATGGTACTAGGCATCTCATTATCAACCGCTGTGCAATCTCAGTAACGCAGCTTAGCAGCATGTGCCCAGGCTTACCTTTACCTCAAGCACTGTTTGCTTGCTGACCTTATGATCCCAGGCAAGGTATCTCAGGACACAGCACTGGTCACTGATGGGGTTGGGGTTCAGAGTTTGTAAGGGGACTGCAGTGAGATTGTCAAAAGGCCACTGCCTACAACTACTGGAAAAGTTTCAAGGCTCAAGGCTTAAAGACAACAAAAAGTTCTTATGCATACATTAATGTATTTTTAGTTACACTCACTCATCCATTTGATATTGCTTCTGAAACACAATGTAATATGATTCCAGGATGTTCACAATGCATGATCGTATTTTTGCACAAGTTAAATATAGAGATCTGTTTAGGGTGTGCGGTTAGCCTTTATTTTCCAATTGATTTATATCCAATAATCCCTAATAACTGTATATAAAACTACTATTCAAAGATGTCAAAGTTTTTATCTGAACCACTTCATGCAAGAATAGAATTTTATTGTATTTAAACAATAAGTTTGGATTAGACCTAACAAAAAGTCCTAGAAATAATTTCAAACTTCACTTTGGCAGCAAGGTGCCTCACTGAAATGGAAATCATACTACTAAGCAGCCAACACTACAGTGTAAGGAGAAGCCTTAGACTGCTGAGCAAGAGGAACAAGCCCAGGTACAGAGAGTACATTCAAATACGATCCTCAAATTAAAAACCCTAAGAGGAGACATTCTGAAGTGCCAGTTTTTATCCATGGTAGAACCATTATTCACATCAGCGGCTCAGAGTAACAACTCTCCAGAGAGGCAACAGGGATTTAACAACGGTTAATGATTCTCACGGAGGAAGCGCGTTAGCTTTCAGAAAACACACATGAAAGTTGAGGTTCACAGAGGGATTAAAATTTGAAACATATACAATTTATTACAAAATTATACTTTAGCTGCTTATTCAGAAATCTCTACCCAAAACAAACATATAATTAACTATAATTTCTGGCTCAGAATGTTACAGTATAAAAACTCGTAATAAATTATTTTGCCTGTTCCCCCAACTTACAGATCAATCAATAAGGTAAACATATGTAAATTAATACACACATAAGCTTTCAGGCTAAGAATACTATATAATAAACTCTAAATTTATCAATCTTTACAGTTTCTGCCTTACTATAATGAATCATGATCCATTTCAATGACATTTTAATGACAGCAAAAAATAAGCCCTACACCTACTATATGACAAACATTTACAAAGCTTATCATAGCAATCATTTGCCTGTGGGAAAGAGAAGCTTCTGTGAATCAATTATCCTAAAAAATAAGATTTCCTTAAGAAAGTGAAAAGTCACGCTCACATGCATAGGTCAGTACCTTTCCAGGGACCCGGAGATTTTCAAGAGCACCAAAATCACTAAGGCTCTCTGGAGGGCTTTTTAGACCCTTAAAAAAAAAAAAAAAAAAAAAGATATTTTAAGATCATTAAAGTAATAGAAGTACTTAGATAAAGAGAATTTTAACTGTGCTAAAGAACTTTAAAAGGATAAAACATACCTAATAAAACAGAAATTATCATTTTAAATAGAAATTTTCCTGCTTCAAAATATAGAAAACAAAAAATATAGAAAACATATATTCTAAAAGCAATTATGACTTAATACATACGGCAATAATATAAAATCAACTAAGAATGAACTTTTAGGATTTTAAAATAGCACCATCACAACTAATGGTGGACGTGTAACTTAACTCTCAGTTAAAAATAGCCAAAAGAGAGGAAACTAAGATTCTATTAAAGAACATGTTCTATAAAAGTACCTTACTACTAACTGTTAACAAATTCACCTGGAAAACAGGTCCAGGCAATAGCATTCCAATTTATAAATATACTAACTGAAATAATCAAAAAATTTTAAATAAAGCTAACTTCTTAATACAATGACAATCCCTTCATTTTCCTTGATTATCTGTCACTAATGCATTCAATTTGTACTGCCTAAATTGAGATTTAAATCCCACATCTCACTGTTATTTACCTGTTCTTTTTTAACTCTCTGGTACCTCACACGTTCTGTACACCCATCAACTGAAGGATTCTGAAGGGCCTCTATGTGTGTTTTTAAAATTAACCATTCAAAGCAGAAATAATAGTCTTTAGGCAAAATTAGTACATTAAGTACTCAAATGTACATTAGTACATTTGAGGATTTCTGATCTAGAAGAGTTGTCCTTTAGGTGTCTGTATTGGCCCTTTGGAGTTCTTAGTAACCAATATACAAGACATGCTTATAGTAATTATTTGAGAATTAGAAGTGTACCTGCTTACCCTTAAGTTATAAAGGTGTGTGTTTATTATAAAATGC
This sequence comes from Dolichotis patagonum, assembly GCA_004027295.1. NCBI lineage: Eukaryota > Metazoa > Chordata > Mammalia > Rodentia > Caviidae > Dolichotis > Dolichotis patagonum. The sequence continues at coordinate 15,570 of PVJX010008270.1, read as the reverse complement.
CAGCAGTCAAATCTACAAATTTTATGTCAAACACAGTTTCACCACTAAGTCTTCCATTTCTCCCGAATATCTAACCCTCCCACCTCCGCTCTTCATGCTGTCTTGCACCCTCTTTCCACCCACTTCCAGACCCCCACACACAATAAATTAAAAAAGAAAACAAAATAAAAATCAGTAGGTCATCTTTAGGATTATCTCCTCTATAAAGTCTTCCTAAACCCTGTGATTCAAGAACACATTACTTCTCAGTTCAGGCCGACGATCATCTCTATCAGCATTACCCAGAACACTGTTTAATGATTCTTCAGGTCTAACACGGACGTAATATTAGGTATTTCTGGATTAGCACTGGGAATTGCATTTTCATTGGCACCCAGGTGACTCACATGATCACTTCTGTTTTAGAAACATAACTATACATTTGCTAAGACAACTACCTCAGCCAGAACAGTGAAGTTTTAAATTCTAAGTACTGTCCATTTCTCTTTGTCTTCCAGACCTTAAGACCCAAGGGAAGGAAGAGACCAACTGTTATTTGTCTGTATTGCCCAGTGGTTAATGAAGTTTCAGAAGCAGAACAAATATCAAAGAAATGAGTAAGATATTGGGTAGATGTCCCTGGTTAGGCTCCAGTTTCCCCCTAAATAGCAAGCTGTTCCTGAGGAAACTTGCAACTGCCTGCAGATGAAGTTTCCAGGAATGCTGGCTGGGGGCAAAAAAAGCCTGTAGTGATCTAACATGCCTTATGATGGGGGTAGGGGTGGCGTCCCTTACCAGTCTTCAGCTGTTTGATCTTCCTTGTCTTTACTTCTTACCAAGAGTCTGCATGAGGGCACAACATCAAAGTGCCAAGAAGTCAAGGTGGAGTTAGGTAACTAAACTTCTATGTCCATTACATACACAGTATACTGTGTGTGTATGTGATATACACACACTGGTAAGTAAAAATTTCTAATTTGACCCACAGCCATGACTGTCCCTAAAATATCCTCCTAAAAGTTTAACTGCCATGTTTCTTAAACTAACACTTCTTAAAATATGATTTGTATAGCTAACAGAAATCCTTGAAGGAATATAACATGTCTATAATTTCCTCTCTCTAGAGCTATTCAGTAATGAAATCAACATGTGAAATGTAAATGTGACCTATACAGATATTAGAAAAAGGTTTTACCTCCAAATTAGTCATCGCAGACAACTACTCAGTGAGTACATGGCCGTTTCTGACAATGGACAACAGCAATAGAAGTTCGAAACTGTGTACAGGGCAGGAGCAGTGAAATGGAGGGATCCCGGGCATGGGCTTTGCAGCAGAGCACCCGGCTTTGCATCTGGACTCTCCCACTGTGGTCCTGAACAACTTACCTATCCTATCTGTGCACTATATCCTACTTAGAGTGATAACATTTAGGCTGTTATCAGGAATAAAATATAAATGCATCCAAGGAGGCAAAAATGGTATCTGGTACATTACAAGCATTCTTTAAGTATTACCCATTATTCTTAAAGTTATTATGGTCACAGAGAAATGTTTTTTATTAAAACAGGAATTAAGAAGAAAAGAAAGAATTACATAGGTATCTCAAAGTATATCTAACACTCAACGTACTTCAGGATTATAGAATTTCTTCTCTTTAATTCACAGTTTTATTAGTTTCTACTAACAAATATGAAGTCATTTTGTATTTGTCTCTCTAAATCACTAAGTCATGGTTATAACTAGAACTCCGACTTTATTAAATTGAAATTTTCATTTTAGTTATTCTCCATTTTTCTTTTGTATTTGATTTTTTTATATCAGGTTAATTTTATACAAAATTCATTGTAAGTAGCAATTATGTCTGTACTTTCTTTCTTTGCTCTAGTCAGATTAACCCTCCAAACTGCTTCAGTGTACTAGCTACATGAATCCTCATTTTCTATTTATGAGATCTGCAATTTATGTCCCACCAGATCAAAAGGAGCATCTGCAATGATCTGTTTCGTTTTCTTTTCAGCAAAGTTCAAGACTGTTTACAATCAGTCTCCAATTTCTCTAGCTATATTCTCTTGAACTCTCCAGTTATCCCCTTCCCCATTTAATGGAAAGTACTATTGTGAGTCACTACCAATCCTCAATCTGCTCAGTCCCAAAAGCTCATTTTTACTCTCACCTTACCTGATAAATCTGCAGCTTTTAATGCTACTAGTTACTCCTTTTAAATCCTTTAGCTGGCCTCTAGGACCCACTCTTCCTGGTCGTTCCCTTTATCAAATTTCATTCAATAATTACTCATTGAGCTTCCGCTATATGCTAGTTGCAATCTGTGATGCGGGGAACATTGGCTGCTTCATTATTCTTACCTTACTGGATGCTACTTCTTACTCTTCAAAGAATCAGCCTCTTCTCCCTGATCTTTTAACACCGCGTTCTCAAGCTTCAACCTTGGACCCTTCACATACCTACTTTGCTGATAACTTTTCTTTCTTTTGCTATCAATATGCTTACAATTCCTCAGGTTTTATCTGTACTTTGACTCTTCCCAAAAAAATTCAGACTATTAGGGTTATTATCTACTTTATTTCTCCACTGAAATATCTAATAGGCTTTTGGTTTTTTTGTGGGTTTTGTTTTTGTGTTTGTTTTTTTTTTGGTACAGGGGATGGAACTCACGATCTCGTGCTCCCAACGCAGGCGCTTATACTGCTGAGCTAAATCCAGGCCCTCTAATAAGCTTTTGAAGGAATGATTTTAAAAGCTATCTTCACTCAATGTGCTCCTCCCTCAGTTTTATCCAGAATGTAGAGATGAATCCTCGGGCCAATACTCAGCAATTTCATTCTCCCCATTATGGAAGCCACACCATTTGGAATTATCTATTCTTGATGCTTCTTTTTTCCTCCCAGCCCAAACCCAACCCATCAGGAATCCTGCTAACTCTACATTTATGATATATCCACAGTCCAGCCTCTTCTCAACCTTTCTGCCACTCACACCCCGACAAGGCCCACATCCTTTTTCACTTGGAATACCGTAGCACGTTTCTTGTTGGCTTCCCTGTTTTTGTTCTTTTCCTCCTTCAATCTATTCTTAAAACATAGGTGAGAATGGTCTTTTTAAAGTTTTAGGTTAGATTACATAGTCAGATTACACATGACTCTTCTGCTTGCCATTTAACTCAGAATAAAGTCCAGAGCCTTGTTATAACCTATAAGGTTCTACACGACCCTGCTTCCTTTCCTCAGTCCCACTACTTTCTTCCTCACCCACTATACTTCACCTATACTGGCCCTCCGCTATTTCTCAAATATGCCCCTGCCTCAGGGCCTCTATATTTGCTTTTTCTTCCACTGATATCCACATATTTCCCTTTCTTGTCTCCTTCCGGTCTTTTTTATTATCTTCTCAGTGAGGTCTTCCATGACCACCCTATCTGAAATTACAAATGGTTCCAAATTGCCAACGATTCCTAAGACTCTCTACCCTCTTTTCCTCTAAAGTATTTATCATCACGTCAGCCTTAGCATTTGTCTATTTTGTTGACTGTTGCATCCCCCAAACTTAGAACTGTGCCTGGCACACACAGCTCCATTCAACTTCTTGAATGAACTAAAAGCACAGAGGCCAGCAAATGAAGAAGATGAATAACAGATCTCATCTAAATAGAACTAACAAAGTTTTTTCTCCTCACTCTTTTGCAAAGATCCTAGGACAGCCAAAATGCCAAAAACAAATCCCTTCATTTTGAATCTCTCTACATTAACTCAACATAAAGTACATTGTTGATGTAATAATGAACCATGTGAAAGTCATAAAAAATATATAATTAGGATGACCTTAAAAATTTGTGTAAAACTAATTTTACCTCACTTTTTACATAATACGTAAAAAGCTGTTTGCACATGTTGTTCAGATTTTGCCAGTCCAATTAAACACAGATTCAATTCATATTCAATATGCATTTAATTGAAGCTTAAGAATTACATTTTCAGCACAATTTAATTACATTTAGGAGACATAAACTTATTATCAGTGATATCAGTAATCTCATATTTTTTACTCTCCTAGTCAATTTTACAATGGATGATTCACAAGCAACAAACCAACCACAGCTCTTGGCTAACTAAGGCAATGATGACTTACACGTATAGCAGACAACAAACATGTGAGCACAAACTCAGCAGGTGCACAGGAGTTCAAATTCGGCAGTCCAAAGCCAGTTGATTAGTGGTATAATGTTCAATTTCATGAAACCAGATGCTTAAAAAGGCTAGATTAATTTGCCCAAAGCCACACAGCTATTGCAGGATCCTAATTTATCCTCAAGTAAGAAGTAGTAAGAAACGCAGCACTAGTACTCAAAAAATTATGTAAGACTGCTAAATGTTACTTACTACCCACTTACTTAAATCTTTTTATTATATATAGAATTTTAATTATATTTTCATGACATCAACAATATAATTGACAAAATCAAAATAATCACGCAGAGATCATTTGTATATTGTCCATCAGAAATTATTTAACCTGTCTAGATATCTCTACAATTCTGAACTCTAAAACAAACAAAAGTTTAAGAATTCGTGTTCTTTTTTTAAGCAAAAAGAAAAAAAGAAATCCTAATTGAACCTTTCACTAAGGGATTTTCGTCCATATTCTCCCAACGTCTCAAAACCACAATGATTTAAGATTCTCATCTAAATTATGTTTCATTCTTATTAAAGAATTCTTATTTTAAAAGTTCTTATTAAGGAACTATTGTTCTGGCTCAAGAGACCATTACTTTGCCATGACAAGGGCAATTTTTTTAAAGTTGCATTTCTAACAGAATTGTTAGATAAAGTGTACAAAGAGTAATGATTATTCTCATTGTCACATCCGGAAACAAAGCTACAGGGTTTGGAAATTTGCCCAAGCTCACAACGCTGCACATTCTGTCCTCAGATCGTCGCTCTTCAAATTTTTTTCCCCATTCTCTTCAGATTATCTTTATCGCACCGACCCCATTTCTCTTCCCAGGCCACCTCTTCACAAACGACACCCAGCTATAATGCAGGGGTCTCTGCGAGACAGTTTGGGCTGTCCTGGAAAGCTGGCAGAAAGGAAAAAAGGGGAGCCAAAGATAGTCTGACTCCCTCGTTGACCTTGTCTGAAGGAACGTCTCCAGGACGGCGCTACCCACCAGGTCAGTGATTCCACTAAGGCAGCTCTGGGGAGTTTACCAGGTACACCGCAGCGACCAGGGGTCTTGACTTTCGCCACCACCTATAACTTAGGTCTCCGCCCACAGTCGCCCGGGGAAAGAACATCCCGGCTCCTCTGCCGGCCTAGATGAAAAAAAAAAAAAAGACCTTTGCTTCAAGCACCAGGACTTACCTGTCGGGTCATGAGAGATTTGATTTTTTGCATGTCGAAATCGTGAGGCGATTACACGACCGCAAGGAGCTAACAAATCACACCGAGGAACCACACGACCAGCCCTAACACAGGGCAGCCATAGTGGGTGATCACGTGAAGCCGCCGATCCGGTCAGCCTGCCTTTCCCTGAGCATGCTGGGAGCTGTAGTCTTCCTTCGGCAGCCGGCTGGTACCATAAGAAAAAAAGGCAGCCCGAGAACTACATTTTCCAGCAAGCAAAGCCGCTGTGGTGTCTGGATTAACTCTACAAATTTTACTGAAACAGCTCCTTCACCCGGGCGGAAACCACAGTAGTAGGTAACCAAGCATTGAACTAGACCACAAATACTAAAGAGGCAAAAACCAAATTGGCGTGGTCTAAAGGGGCGGGGCGGCAGAATTTGAGACAAACACAAAAATGGACGCCCTCAGGAAAGGGCATTCTCCACGAGGTGATCTAAAAAGTTGGCACTGTCCAGGTGTTTGTGGGCTTGACCTGAGGAAAGGCAGGGTCCAGGTTGCCAAAAGGCAGCTGGCCAAGGTTAAGACACTTCTCTCTTTGTTCTTGGCATCCTTGCAGAAGCCCTAAAACGAAAGAATTTTGATTGACCGCCTTCTATGTGATTACTTCCTATAAATCCGAAGGCAAATTGAGACAGAAAACAGCAATAATAATGCATATACACTTCACTTTGAAGTCCTTTCATTTTAGCAGTTAGGTTAAATTGCGGAAATAATAGAGAAGTCTTTGGAGACTTTATTTTTAAAAGATTTTTAAATTATGAGGCTAAAAGAAAAATGTCTACAGAGCTGGCAGTAGTTAATATTATTGAAAGCTTGCTGCGTGAGAGGAAGGAACTCTACTAACAACTTTACGTCTATAATCTCATTTATCTACATGAGCATTCTTAAGGTTATTACTGTTATCTCCATTTTAAAAATAATGAAGCAGGTGTGGGGAAACTAAGGAACTTGCCTAAGATTACCGCAAATGAGCAAGCAAAAACAGAAGAACTGATTGTTCAGATCCATTAAGAAAGGGCTTCATGTTTTGTACTGAAGCGTCCTAAAGCATGATACAAACGACATCTTTTATTGGCATTTATTTTAATGCCTCTTAGAAAAAAATATAACACAGACATATGATTTCAAAAATACTACATAGAATAAATAAAACCGTTAAATAATGTTAATCTCATGAAAATATTATTTAAACAAAACTAGGGGCAGTAGTCAAATATGGTTAAGAATAATAAAGGTGGTTTACAAATGACTGAAGTTTGGAAAACGTTAATATAAAAGCTATTTTCAAATCTTAAATTCTATTTGAGCTCTCAAAGACCTTTTATTAAAAGAAGCTTATTAACAGCAGTTTACAAAAGAAGTTGTAATATTTGACATAGGATTTTGTAAGGATAAAATGAGATGATGTAAGTGAATATAAGTTATAAATTGTAGAGTGCTGTGCCATTATATCACTCTTAATTCTGTCCAGTTTTCTGCTCAAACAGAACTACCTTGAACATACTGCTGTCACTGTCACTGTACTTAGAAATTCTTTTTGAAATTATGCATTTACATATATGGATCCTTTATTCTGTTATTTCTAACCTCATAAAAAGAAGTTCCAGCAGAGCCTGATGGCATGCAACTGTAATCCCAGAACACTGGGAAGTTGAGACACCAGGTTCACAAATTCAAGCCTAGCCTGGACAATTTAGCAATTTAGTAAGACCCTCTCTCAAAATTACAAATAAATAAATGATTGGAGATGTACCTCAGTGGTAGAGCATCACTAGGTTCCAGCCCCAGTACCCCCCACCAAAAACTGGCCCTCAGCATTTGAGAAACTGAGTCAGAAGGAATCTCAAGTTCAAGTCCCACCTGCATAATTTAGGAAGACCCTGTCTAAAAATAAAACAAAATTTAAAAGATGAGGATGTATCTCAGTGGTAAAGTGCCTCTAGGTTCAATTTCCAGTACCACCACCAACACCAAAAATACTCAGTCACTTTAGGGCAATTCTAGTTCATTCTTTGTCTGATCTAATCTTAATTGTTAGACTATATTCGCTGTACGAAAATATGCAATGTTGAAAGTTCCTGAAAGCATCAGAAGACACAGAAACTGCCAACCATATTAACATGTAAAATAAAACCTGATTCAATAAACATTTTTTGATTTGGGGGCACAAGGCAATACTATACAGTAGTAAGAGCTTTTGTAAGGTATAGTTGTGATCTCAAGCACAGTTGAAAATCACATCTTAGAAGTAATCTAATTTCAATAGTTTTCCAACGTGACTGCTCAGATTCACTTAAAGAGTATGCTACTGTTACTATTTTCTTTGGAGTTGTTGATTTCAGACCTTCAGTGAGTCTTATAAGCAGCCCAGCACTTCAGATCTATTCTTTAGCAGTGAGAATATTTATCTATGGATAAATATTCAGATCTATTCTTTAGCAGTGAGAATATTTATCTGTATATAATCCATACAGTTCACTAGAACTTGATCCAGAACCAGAACCTAGATTCAGTCCCAGAATTTTTTCCCTGACATACACAACTACAAAAAAGTGATCCTAAAAAGCTTTTTTGTTGTTGTTGTTTTTTTTTAAATTTTTATTGGTACCAGGGATTGAACTCACGACTGCACGCTCAAAAGGCAGGTGCTTATGCCGCTGAGCTAAATCCCTAGCTGTTGTTGTTTTAATCCAATGTATTTGTTTTATCTTATTGGCCAAATTTAGAAAAATGAGTTATTCTCATAGCTGTGTGACTCTGGAAAACATTAAAACCTTAGCTGTAATATTCTACATTTTAATTTACTTTTTGAGAGCTGGAGAATTGGACAACCCAAAAGCTGTAAGTAAAATACTGAAAACACAGGTAGTAGATTCTTGATGTTAAATAAACTATCTCAACATACCCTTTTACTATATAAAAGTACCCTATATAACAGTGTTGGAAACAGTGGAATATATTATTTCATTCCCATTTTGCAATTGATATGATTTACTGTTATCAGTAGTAGTCCAGGAAAACTAGTGGAAAGCTTGATGGTCTGCGATCAAATCTTAGGGAAACCTTCCTGAATAATAGTCCCTAAAAAAGGATAGCCAGACCTGTTTTTGCAGATTGGAACATTATAGATCAAAGTTAAGCAAGATCATCTTATTCTGGATAATGGCATTAGCGGTTTAGTAGCATAAGGGTATGTTTCTGATGGCTGAAACAGGAGGAGCCTTTCAAAGCTCAAATATGAACTGAAGTCCTGGGGTGATTAGGAAAATGCCAAAATATTCTTGTCATTCTGCAAATACAAACACGATGGAAAATGTAGGCCCCTCTGGGACGGTCTGACTATGCTTCCTGAGCAAACAGAATAGCAGCTAAAGGCAAAGCAGTGACATGGTCAGGTGCCCCAGAGGGAAGATGTTGCTACATTTCAGCTAGCAACCACAGAAGATAGAGCTAGGATTGTAGAAGGCAGCATTATATACATACATGAGCACATACACAGGTGTGTGTGATAGCCTCCTCTATTAGATGTTAGGCTTTTCTTAGGTGCAGCAGAGAAGCAAGAGCAGAAAGAGAAGAAAAAGGAAAAAGGCCTTCACTGCAGGCATGGGAGGGCTGCAGAAGAGTGCAAGATCCCTCCAAGGCAGACAATGAAGCAGCAGGCTTTTATTTGGTTTGACAGAGGGTGGAGTTTGAAGGGGCGGGCAGAATGACATATTGGGAATATTGGCTTGCACATGAGAAGCCGGAAGTTCAATTTCAATTTAAAAGAACACAGAAGTGAACATTGGAGAAATACACTAGCCCTCTAGGACCCATCACTGTGTTGGGCAGGAGCCACGCTGAGCCTGGCAGAGCTTCACGGGGGCAGAACCCATTAGTAGCCAGCACTTTCTATAAACCTCAATCCTTTCAAGGGTCTATCTAATTACAATAAGAAAGCTTTTTTCCCTAGTTCTTTCATAAACCTCACTGTTCTTTGTGGACTGTGACATTTCACAACTTCCCTCCCTATTGCTTTTGCCGTTTCAAAATAGTTAATGAATGTGAACTGAAGTCTATGAGTGTTTGAAATTTCTTGTAGCTGTATAAAGCAAGACCAACCTTAAAGTTCAAATAAACTAGATTGTAAACTTAGTGTGACCTGGAAGATAACAAAAAGTCCTGCCCTCTCAACACACACACACACGCACACACGCACGAATGCACGAACACACACACGAATGCACGAACACACCTGCATGATACTGTGTATATATTCATATACCAGTGCAAACACACACACACTGTCCCAGTGGCTCCTTGCATTGTTTGCAATTTGGTCACCATGGATATAGATTGTTTCAGGTTAATCAGTCACCTCATTTTAAAGGCAAATATAACTAAGATAAGTAAATGGGAAGGCCATAAGTCCTTTTATCCTGGTAAATTATAATAGAGCAGAGCTTCCTAAGTAGGTTCCAAGTGTGATGCATGATATTGATGGTAAATTTCTTATACAAATAAAATACTTCCAAATATTTTTAAGAATTATGAAAAAACTCTTGAAGTTAAAGTTTAACATCGCTTATATAACTTCCTGTGTAAACATCCTGAATTTAGAAATTACTACTGCAGATAAGGATTTACTTGTACCAACCTACCAGTAGAGGGCGCCTTGTCGCGTCTATGCCACTGAGCACTTCCTTAAACTGTGTCCCACAGGCATTGTGAATTTTTTATTGTATATTATGACAGGAAAAGATCACCACAAGTATAGTTCATCATGCTATTAATTTATTTATACAACATCAGCCATCACTTGGTATTATAAAAGAATTTCTGCATCAGAAGAAACAGGAAAAATCATTTTGCCAAGGACCTAAAAAACTTCATAATGAGCCATAATTTAGTTGGAAAACAATACAAAGGAAATATATGATAAGAGAAATTAGAGATCAATATTGATTTCTATAGTGTTAGGACAACTGTGATACCAGTGCAATTTCCATATTAAAATCCACATTGTATTTTATGCAACCTAGCTTTTAAAGTTATGTGCATTTCTTACCTATCACCTGAGAATCAGAAGGCATAGGCCAAAGAGCATCTGAAGTTTAACTTGAGGTAAACATCTTGACAAAAATGCTGGTAAGGCACTATGCTTGGATTCCAAGGATCCACAAATTCAATATTTCTATTTGAGGAACTCAGAAGTAAAAATAAACATATAATCAAATAAACTGAGGTTGAACTATAGGTGCTGCAGCAAATCTATGTACAAGATCTAGAGATACAGCAGGGAAACCGTGGTATAGTTATTGCCTGCAGTTGAGGGAGCATTTGCCATGTTTCTGAAGCAGGGAGGCATCATAAAATGACCTCCAGAAAAGACTCAAATTCTCAGTAGCCACTTCGTTTGTCTGGAAGGCTTTCTAAACAAGTTGGATTCCAAAATAGCTATCATTACTTTTAACTTTTAATTACACTAGAACAATGCTCTTCCTTCCCCTCTCATCACAGAACTTCTGCGAGCCCTGTCTGTTAACACTGATTTGTGCAAGGAATTTTGCTTGATTCGACATGGGTTTGGTAATATACTTTCGATTTAATATGCTGGGAGTCTTCTTTCAAGTGGAGGTTAACTTATAACTTAGTAGATTAAGAAATGTTCTACCTGTTGCTATGAGAATGGCCAGGCCATAACACTGTACCAAGACGCCACAGGCAAGATCTCTTTTGGATCACCGGTTTGCTTCCTCTTACTTTCAGCTATGAAATTTGGCCTCAGATATGATCTGTTGGCCCAGGTTTTTTTGTTATCATTAAGCATGATACAAGCTTCGGCCTCACTTGCAAACACACCTGGGATCTGCTTCTAAGTCAAATGAATCTGTAAGAGTAAGAAAAACCATAGCAGTCATCTGTAATAAAAAAAAATACTACATAGAAAAATGCATTTTAAAGATACTCTGGTGTTCTTTTTGGCATGTTTGGTGTAATCTTTACATGTTGATTGGCGACATCATGGGGATTAATAACTGCTTAGTAGATACATGAACTATTTAAATTTTCATAAAAATTGTCTTAAGTTGCACAATAATGGCATAGTTTTGCATGAGAGGAATTTTTGTTTTTGTTTATTATGAAAGCACACTATTTTTCAATATAGTCATCCAAAAGAATGTTTTTCCTCTTGTGATTAATAATAACAAAGACTAATTTATAAAACACACTCACAGTTACTGATAATCCCTAAGAAACCATACTGAAAGTCGGAAGCCTGTATTCTTACAAAGCACATAACAGGTGTCCCCGCTCCCTGTGTCCTTTGTATACACATCATTCTGTATTCAAATCACAGGAGCAAGAGGCAGGATAGGGTCTGTTACCTCACTGCTAATTTCCCTAGCAAATAAACCAGCAGATGCTGGGCCACAAACCGATTTACCAGTGGGAATAGGGCACTGTGTGCATGGGGCAGGATGCTCTCATGGAGCCCCACGGCAGCACTGCTGGGATCTTCCAGAGCAAAATATGCCTCCTCCTCCTCCTTTCCCTCCTCCTAGGTAAGACTGTTAATGAATCATACTTCAGGAGTTTGAATTTTAGTTAAGTTTTGTTTTGTTTTTAGTTGTGAGTGTAAAGTAAATATTTGCCTTATAGATTTTCTCAGAAAATTGAACATCAGGTGAGAATCTTTTAACGCTAACACGACGTGCAACAAATCAGGAATATTTGGGTGAAATTGAGTTCAATGGATAGATGGCTACCATTGTCTTGGGACAACAGCTATTGTCACCAGCACCCATTAAGAAAGTTAAGGCATTAGAAAAATAAAATGAATTTTTTAACAGAGTTTATATATAGGTTCAACAGCTTTAATGCATTTACTTTGGCAAATTCAACTAGACCATGGAACTGTTAATGCTTAGAATGAGACTTAACAATTGATGGAAGTGGTTTTCTTTTAATTAAATATATTTCTTTAATTAAAAATACAGTTTAAAAGCTATTCTAAACTGTTGATTCTGCTGTATTTTAAATTACCTATTACAATGTAAAACATAGGAAAAGGTCTTAAATTGACAAAGGAGGTATGTTAAAAAGGATTATTTCTCTAAAGTCTTTAGCTTTTCTTTGCCCATCATCTAGTCCTACAAAATTTTTTGTAGCTTAATATTTGTTGTCATTCTCCTCTTTCTCCTTAGAGTTTAAAGGAATCCTCCTTTAACATTCCCACTGTTTATATCTACCAACATTATATTCACCAGCTAGTCTCTTTTTCATTGTTTCTATTTATAGATTTAAAACATCAAGTTAGTTTTTTGTTTTGTTTACATTCAACAGATGAAAATTCAAAAAAGGGTTTATTCTTTAAATTGAAGAACGAATTAAACTGCATAAGCAAGTTCAGTTTTAGGCTTTCTCATTTGTGTGAAGCCTTACTTTCACTAATGTATTTTGTTGCCATTATCATTATAAGTGTATCTTTTTTGCTCGTTTTTATTAATTATATCTCTCACATATGAAATGTACAATCTGAAATTTCCTTACATTTCCCATAGTTGTGATTGTTTCAGTTATTACAGCATTTGCTATCAAATTTGAGCCAATAATAAATTTTCATTTTTAAAAATTTTTGAAAAATTTACCTATCACTATACTTTGACTTTTTTTTAACTTTGAAAGTACTTTGTGTGAGTGTCCTCTTCATTTTTTACTTTAAAACAATCAAACTTCTCATTTTATAAATGATGTTTTGAAAATAGGCTTTAGAAAAACTTACAGACAATTCAGTTGAGAAATCTGACTAAAATAAAAATTAAAGTGTACTTTAGAGGAATCACATATCTATAAGTAGTTAAATCCATTATTATATCTCAAGACTATATTTTTATGCACAATTACTTTTCACCATAGGCAGTGTTTTTTAAAGATTTAAGTAATATGGAAATCTTTTTTTTTCTTTTAGAGATCCTGAATTTTTGTTATTTTCTCCTTTATAAAAATATCTAAAATTTTGAAATCTAAAATATATGGCTCAGTCTTTTCAAAATACAACCTCATAATTTCTATTTTCTTCAAAGGTGCAATGGTTTATTTTCAACCAACAGTATTTGTTCAATACTTGCTAATACCATGCATAGTGATGAGGAAATAAATGTCAACTATTTTAAGCTACAGCAGAGGTCACTTTGTGAAGCCTAATGATTATATACAATACAGTGAAACCAGTCTAGAAAGTCCTTTGTTACTGGAATAGTATACCATCAAATGTTCTTTAATACTGTATACTTTTTAAAGATACTGTTATGATGTATCTTAAAAGAGTCTCTAAAAGAGAAATGAGTGCTATAATTTTATATCCCGGATTATAAATGGAATTATCATTCTCTTTAGATTAGTGTTACTGCCTCAGATTAAAAAATCTGTGTATTCCTTTTTATACTCAGAAAGCATTAATAAATGTAACAAAATTTAATCTGTTTAAATTCAAATATTTAGAATATTAAGGGGAAGTTAAGACTTCATTAATTTTTATATTGTTTACTTTCCTGAAATTTATTTGTTCCTATAGAAGATATGTTTCTAAAATCACTAGTTTTAGTTCTTTGGGTCTTTTTTTTTAAAAGTAGGAAAATTTATTGAGAGAAAGAAAGCCTCTATCTGAAAGAGAAAGAAGAGGCCCAGAAAATGGGATGCTTGTCAACCTTGCTTCTCAAGGATGTTTCTTGAGCAAAACCCCAAGGAGAGGAAGGCTTATCATAAATGATATTTCAAAGATAGTCTTTTAGGTATTACTGATCCAATGGCAAATCATAGGATGGGTATGAAGTGAGACAAAACTGCCATCCACCAAAAGTATACAGCAAGTATAGTCCCTAGAGTAATACTGTTTAATGGGGCTCAAACGGGGAAACAAGTCACATAGAAAGCGCAAATGGGAAGGACAGAGACTTTCCTGGAAGGGTTGGGAGGTTGGTCCTCCCCCAAGGTAACTGATGCCTAGTTAGAGTATCAGTCACTGCTCCTCATGCCTAGGAGAAGTATAGGAGTGAGTAGTTCTTTTTCTTGAAGCCTGGCCTTCAGAAGACAAACCTCCAGCCACAGTTCTCTTCTATATTGACCTTTCCAGGGCCCACCCTGTCTGACTGCCTGTGTAGAAAAGAGCACTTTAAAAATCTCTGAAAACGCCAATTTATCTAAAATTAGTAAACAAGTATGTTTTCCAGCATGAATTTGTCACATGAATGGGAATCACATCAGTGGCAGGAGCCCACCAAAAGTATACAGCAAGTACAGTCCTTAGAGTAATACTGATTAAATGAGGATCAAATGGGGAAACAAGTATGAAAATGTAGGAAAAGCATCTGATTGTCTGTTTATATCCAAAATTTTACCATAAAGATTGTGTCATGTCAATAAGTTCATATCATTCCAGAAAAAAAAATGCATGGATTTTTGGGTAACCAAAGTAAGATACTCTTTTAAAAAGTGCATTCCTTACTGCATTTTTAAAACTTGTTCTATAATTTATTTCATGAAAATGATGTGGGCATTGTAGGAGTTGTGTTGTCTCTGTCATGCACACATTTGAAAAGAAAGCATATATGTTTGAAAAACTTTTATCATTCCCTATGGAAACACTGGATATATTCAGAGATGTCAATAGCAATATATTATTTAAGGTATTATTACGTGGCACAGTCTCTAAAACAGCCTAATGAACTAAATCCCCACCATCACTTTAAACAATGATCATAAATGCCATAAAAAGTGTAATTTTCTACTGAAGTAGTCTCTTTTTCCTCCGAGATGCACTATTTGCATTATATTTAATATTTTATTAAATAAAATTTTATAACTTTACTTACAGACATCCTAACTAGTCTTTTCATAGTTAAAACCTAACATTCTGAATCAAGAAAAGTCAGCAATGTTTCCATTCCGTAGTCAACCTGCAGTAGTGAGGTACTTCCCAACCATTTCCAGAAAGTTACTTAAATCCCAATCACTTTCAACTGCAATTACAAAGAAGGTAGACTAAAAGCGTTTTTCCCTTAAAAAACAAAACAATACAAAGCCCTCCGCCCCAAAACAAAACAAGACACAAATCCTTCTCTAACAACTTCTCCAAATGATAAGAACAAATGAGCTGAAATTGCATCCAGGCTATCTACTTTGACATC
>PVJX010008269.1:20146-66673 GCA_004027295.1 Dolichotis patagonum | reverse complement strand
GGATGACCATATTGTTGTTTTTGTCAGATCGTGGAGCAGGGCTGTTAACAGTCTCACTGTTTGAATGTCTACTTTACATGCTTTAACTTTGTAATTTGAGCAGCTATTTCCAAGAAGTCAGTATGTAATTAGTCAAGTAATAATTTCCTAGGTTTTATTGTTGTACTTTTCCTTTTTTCCTTGGAATGCTGTATGGTTGTTACCCTTTATTCTGTTTTATTTTGTTTTGTTTTTTCCTCTTTAAATAAAATTAAAAAAAAAAGAAAGAATCAGACAAATGTTTCAGTTTGTTCAAAAGTGGGATCAAATAATCATTCACTTATATGGAATAAGGTAAAGTTGAAATGAGCCTGCAAATATACTCAAATGTGGATTTTTATAACAGATAAAATTTGTGGGAATGTATGTGAATAAGAATTAGTTGGGAGGGGCTGGGGATTTAGCTCAGCGACAAAGCACTTGTCTGGTGGGTGCAAAGCTGTGAGTTTGATTCCCGGTACCAAAAAAAAAAAAAAAAAAGAATTACTTGGAGACTGGAAGTGTAACTCAGTAGTAGAGCATACCCAGTATTGCAAAGTCCTAGGATTTAACCCCAGCACCACCAAAAAAACTTATTGTTATTAATATTATTTATTTATTTATTTGCACTATTCTCAACTATCTACAATTTGAGGCAATGGAAAACACAGCGCCCTAATATTAGCTTTCCATTGTTATAATAATATACATGACACAAACAGCTTTAAAGAGGGAAAGATTTATTTTGACTCATGATTTCAGAAGTTTCAGTCTTACTCTCACAGCTTCTTATTTCACACTCTCAGAAATTGCCAGACAGAGCTCCAGTTCTGGACATTATCTGGTTCCTACCCACCCTCAAAATCTTGGTAGAAGTTTCCATTATCCCATAACTCCTGCATTCTGTATGCCTGCAAAACCATCATCACATAGATGATACCAATGTCTGCTGTCAGTTTGAGCAGTAGCCAGACCTACTTGATCCATGGCTGCCGTGGCCTCTGGGTGCCTTAATGACTGCACCCCTGAAACAAATCCCAGAGAGTCAATATTTTGGTATCCCTGACTGGGGTTCAGGAGCTGTCTTCTCAAATGATGCATGGGTTATTTCTGTGATGTATGGGTTATTGCTGATTTCTGAGATGCCCTTACAGCACCTTTCTTCTTTCCCAATGCAAAGCAATTGGGTTCTTTTTAATGGAACTAATCTTTTCAGTAATCATGCTTTTGACTTCAAATTTACATGTTTTTTGCTCACCAACCTATAGGTTTTTCAAATCTTTCTGCTCTGGGTATTTGCTCTTTTTTCTCACTACAGACCTATATAAAGGCATCCAGCAATACAGTTTCATTGCATGAACACTGTGCTACCTTTGAATTTTCTCTACCAGACTAATTACTCCATCATCTCTAAACTCAGTTGCACAAAATTCTTACAGTATGGACAAAGTGTAGACAAATTCATTGCCAGGATATAACATGAGTATCTTTTAGTTAGATTACCAATAAGAGTTCTTATTTTCACATGAAATCTTATTAGTACACTCTTTATTGTCCACATTTCTATCAGCCTTCTGGCTTTCTATGCTTTCACCAAAATTTTCCATCAAGCTCTTCTTACGGTATCCTTGGGCTTCTCTATTCTGAATCTCCAAACTTTTCCAAACTTTTGCAAACCAATTCCAAAGGCCTCTTAATCACATGACAGCAATGAACACTATTTGTATCAATTTTTCTGTGTTAGCTTCTCCTTACTGTGACAAAATACATGAGACAGACAAAGGAGAAAACGTTTACTTTGGCTATTGATTTCAGAGGTTTCAGGTGGGGCAAGGCAAAACATCATGGCAGAAATGCATGGTAGAGGAAAACCACTCAGTTTATGGCATCCAGGAATCAAAGAGAGAAATAAGAGCTAGAAGTTGAGAAAGGAGCCAGGAACAAAGCATTTTACTCAAAGGGACACATTAAGTGACCTTCCAATTGGATCTCACTTTCTAATAGCCTATTCAACTATGACTCATCAACAAACTAATTCACTGATGAAGTTAGCACCTTCATGATCCAATTACTTCCCTAAGCAATACCTCTGAACATTGCTGCATTAGAGAACAAGCCCTCAGCATGTAAATTATTGAAGATAATTCATTTTAAAGCCATTACAGCCTCTTGTATAATCAGACAAATCTCTAGTAGCATCCAGAATTCCACTGAGAAGACATACAAGTAGTCTTAGTTGATTTCAAGATCCCAAATATTTTCTTATAAAAAAACCTAATAATTGCTACAAAATCTATCTTCCAAAATTACATTTTGAAAACCTAAATACATTTTACTGAAAGTAATGTATTTATGCACCATCACACTGTTGTTTGTTTTCCTCTAACAATTAAAAAACATGCTAAATAATTAGAAAGTGTTCATAAAGAGTAGTTGTTTAAAGAATATTTAGCACTTGCATTGTCAACATTTCTATTGTCAGAACCATTCTGTTGTTGGGCAGAAATTCATGAGAACCCCAGGCAGGCCACATATAAGGTCAGCAGACAATTTTGGGTCTAGAGTCCCCAGTAGCAGCTCAGACTGGTAGTGGTGGAGGAAAGCAAGATTATTGTTTTCACTGTCTTGTTTTGACTGATTTTATTTGAATCTGTTTTGCTTGATCTCTGTCTTGTCTTGACGGATTTTATTTGAATCTGTTATGTTTCATAGTGTCAAGTCTGAGGGTATAGGCAACTACTTTGAAGACTAAGATTCTCTATGATACCCATTCTGGTTTGACTATTATCTTCTTTTGAAGTCCTAAAATGTCCCCAATATTTCATTTTTATTGATTTTGTTCCATACTGTTTTGTTCAATTTTATTATGCCTGATGATATGGTCAATTCTCTTGAACATAACAAGAGGCATTATGGTAATCATTATTGATCATCTTGTATTTTTAAGTCATGTACTATGTCCATCCTTTTGTTTTGACTGACCCCATATTGTTTTGTCTCATTCGGTTTTATTCTCTTCAAAAGAAAAAAGAAAAAAAATTTAGAAAAATAAATAAAGTCTACATCTAGGACTTAAATTCACTGGAAGGACACAATTTAAGAGTCAAGTGAGTAAATAGAAACAGTGGTGTTTCTCAGAGTTGTTGGAGATCACCTATGTTTTAGAGTGTACGAGATGATTTATTGGTTCACAGCATGCACAATCTCACACTGACTCACATAGCAATCAATTTTTTTTTCTTTTCACCTCTCTTTTAATCTATTTAATATTGTCATGGTGAGAATTTCAAGTCCATACTAGTATAGGCGTAATATCTGCATAAAGTCCTCTAACTTTTCTTTTTATAGTGATAATAAATTAAGTCTAAGACTTTTATCTTTAGCAACACTAAGGGAATTTATCTATAAGGCATTGTGATAATAAACTTATATTCAGTTGCTTTCCATTTGGAAACAGATGCTAAGAATCAGAGGAGGGCAAGATTTTGTCCAACTTTGAACACTCCAACTCACATTTTTCACATCTTCAAAACTGTTTTCTTACATTTCAAATGATGTTTAAAAATGCTGTCCCGTCTCTTTCATTGTACTCCCAGAATAAAATGAGGAAACATGTTAGAAGGTAGATTGGAAACTACTAGAGAACTAAATAGGATAGAGGACACAGACAAAACAGAATTTCTGTTTTCACATGAGGAGTTATTTTTGGAGATAGACTATTAAACTCAATTATGTGGGAAACCGAGGTAGACTGAGTGACAAAGAGTTGCATCTCAGGGATTGCTATTGAAGAAGACAAGTTCTTTGACCTCTATGTTGGATTTGTTTTTCCCTTAGCACTGAATAAGAACTTGCCAGAGGTTTGCATAAGAACAGTACCACAATGTTCCTACTTAAAAATGTACAATAGATATTGTGAAAGGGGAAGAAACTGCTCAAAAAGAAAAAGTAAGTAGGATAGGGAAAAAGAGAAAAGAAGAAAGGGAAAAGAAATATAGAGATATAGATAAAGATAGATAGATATAGATATAGATATAGATATAGATATAGATATAGATATAGATGATATAGATATAGATATAGATATAGATATAGATATAGATATAGATATAGATATAGATAGATATAGATAGATAGATAACCTAAAATAATTATACTGCTAATTTTATTAGTTCATCAAAAAGAACAGTTTGTGCTTACATTGTTCGATGAATTTTTCATGTCTGTATCTTGCAATCTGAGCAGTTGGTTTGAAAATAACAATATGCAATATATTAACCATTGTTAATCTCCTATTACCTTGTTTTGAAATTCCATATCATTGTTTTCATTATTTTTTCTCCTTAAAGAGCCCTATATCATTTTGAAGAGGCTATAATTTTCTTTTTTTTTTAATTTTCAAACCAGTTGCTCAGATTGCAAGATATAGACATGAAAAACCAGATTGACATCAAAGTTTCAGAATGGTGAACTTATGGGGTCAAGAGCCTACATTTGATTGGAACAGCAGTATTAGCAAAAAAATCTTAGAGTACTGAGCTCAGTAAATTCCAAGACTCACTGGAGTAGAAAAGAAGGAAAGCCCTACAAATATGATGACATTAGATTTCCTTAAAGGGTATTTAAAATGGCAAATTATTGGCATTGAAATTCAAATATATTTGATTAGATGAGTTTTAGAGTTAGACAACAGAGAGAGTTTGTAGAAGGGATGGTGTGAGTCTGTATGTGTGGTATGTCTGTGTTTGTTCACATGTATGAAAGAAGGGGAGGGAGAAAACAACATAGAGCTTTCTGATGTAATTTTATGGCTTGCATAATTGTTCATAGTAGAAAAGGAAATTTTACTTATTTTAGAAAGTTGTCTTATCTTCCACTGAATACAAAGGATATATCAACAAAGCCTACCAGCCAACCAGGACAGGTAGGATGTACAAGAGAGGCAGAAACATTAGACTATCACATTTATATGCTTGTTTTCATAGAAGTTGCAAACACAAAACATAATACTTTAAAATGGTCTTACTTTTTTATTTTTTCATTTGGATCTTTTTTTTTTTTGCTTAATAACTTTCTTTCTAATGCTGTACACCCTTGAGTATTTCTTTTCTACAAAATCTGTATAAAATAGCATAATTTTGAATTCATTTTTGTTTCTGAAGAACTATCAACAGCATTGGCATTATGTATACTAGTACCCAATAAAATACAACACCTACTCTACTTTCTATTCTTAGTTGTATCTAGACATGTAATGTCCAGTAGACTTATAGCACTTTCATTTATCTAAATCAATAAGTGATTAGCAGTGAGTTTTTCAAAAATGCTTAACTTAATGTATCAGAAATTTGAAGAATAACCACATGGACAAACTGCAGTGTATTTGGACTTTCCATAATTTGATATTTTCCTAAGTTAGACATTCTTTAATAATCAGCATTCAAATATTTTAATCATGGGCTCTTGTTTTCTATGAAATAAAAAAAAATGGAACAAATGAGAACTTTTCTAAAGATTGTTATGTAAATGGCAGGATTTTTCAGTCTTATCCAAAGGTCATTTATATCAAGTCTTTGTAGAAATGGTTTAGATTGAAAATATAATAAAATCATGATATATGTAGGTTAAAGAAAACTTTAAGTTCTAGGAGAAGAAAAGTCAAACGAGCAAGCATCCAAATACAAAGATCATGAATATCCATAAAAAGGAGGAATCTGTATGCTAACTAATATCAAATAATTTCTTAGTTGAGACACTATTTTAAATACTAGCAACATGGAACATTAGAAGATAGTACACTTTTTCAGTGAATTCAGTATCGACTGTGACAATCTCAGCTGCAACTTAAATAATGTAACAGAACATTTTCATATTTAGGTTACATGCAGAATTTTTGCAGTGTAGGAGTTTTTACTGTGGTATATGTTTGTTTGTTTGTTTGTTTTCTAAAAGAAGATACTGGAGGGAAAATGGCCATTTATGGCATGGTAAAATTAGCAAGTAAATAAAGTCATTGGAAGATTCATGTTAAAAAATGGAAAGGAAAAAGTATATTCTCTTTTGTTTAAATGAAAGCTTTCAATTATATTATATATAGTAGCCCAAGTAAGCTTTGAGTGGGCAGCCTGAAGGAAACAGAAATAGAGGAAGAAAACACCAAGAGAGGCCAATAATGGGAAAACATGACAAAAATACAAAAAGTTACCAGCCTCATCTAAGTACTAGTTGTTACCATCATATCAAAAGTAAGAGGTATAGGAGAATTAGCCATGCTGGTACTGGAAGGACCCACCAGGAAACCAACAAACTAGCTTTTCTGGTAAGCTGTGCAAGCCATGTGGAGTCTAGGAAGAGAAAAGTCAGCACCTCCCAAGAATAGGCCATGCTGGGACCAGGAGGGCCCACTAAGAAGCCAACAAGCCAGCCTTTCTGGTAAGCTGCACAAGCCATGCAGATTCCAGGAAGAGAAAAGTCAGATGGCGCCTCCCATGAGCTTGTTGGTGCGCCAGTTGAGAATCAACCCCTGCCACACCCGTTGAGCTACCAGCTGATTCTGAGGACAAGATTAGTTAATAGCAACTAAGGAACATAAAGCAACTAAATGCTTGTATTGTTTGGTTGATTTTACAGGCCTAAGGCCAGCCATCTTAGCATCTCTTGAGGGGAAGACAGTATGCAATGCAATGTAGCAAACATGGGGGATTTCCTTCTATCTTGTCTTTGAAATCCAATATTGTTGTCACTGTTTTGCTTTGTTCTGATTGTTTTGCTTTATTTAATATTCTGTTTTGATTGGTTTTATTCTGTTTTGTCTTTGGTTTGATTTTGCTATACCTGTTAGAATGAACAACTACTGTGAAGATAACAAGTTAAACTAAGGCAGCTATTGTTTTTCTAGTATGTTGCCTTGAAGTTCTGTATTATTTTTACTGCTTTATATTGATTGGCTGGGTTCTGTTTTGTTTTGCTGAATTTTACTGTCTTCAAAATTAAAAAAAGTAAGATGGATAGAGGAGATTTTTTTAAAAAAAATTATGTAGACTATAGTAAAAAGAAGAATCCAGAATATCTTTTGCTCTCATATTTTCCCAATACCTAAGAAATTTGGGTATTTTGTGAATGCGAATATTAAGAAATATCATATCCCAAAGTCCTGGACCCCAACCAAGTCAGTGGAGTCCTCAGGTATTTCCAGGTAACATGAACCTCTCTTCCTAGATCTCTTCTCCCAAAGGAAGTGTTCTAGGGGCTGACTTTCCTGTCCTTTCTGTTGTGTTAGTTTATGATCATGTCTTGTAATCACTAGAATAACTTGGAACATTACACCCTTAACTTATTCTCATGAAATTGGTAGAGTGAAGTTTTATCTTTCATAGTGTGAAGTTGTTCCTAACCTCCTAACCTTTTTTCTAGTATTTTCCAGGACAATGTGTAATTTTATTCCTTTCTACTTCTCTGTCCACTCCATTTCACATTGATTCTCTGCTCCTGTCATGTGTCAAAGTGTTTTTTTTTCCCCTGAAGGTTTGCCTTAAGCACTTTCATGTGTTAGAATATACTCAAGAAAGCAAGATTTTCTCTAACTAGCATAAGCAGGAAGTGATTTATTATAGGATATTAAATAATAGTATCTACAAAACTGGAAAAGCTTACAAAATAAACTGAACTTTCAGGAATATCTTTAAAGATATAAAAACAAATACTGGCTGTTACAATCAGAAAGCTATTTGTTAAATTAAGCTCCAGAATCAAACCCCCATTGCCAGAGTCAGAAAAATAACAATATAAATAATCAGGAAGGGGACCCCGTGAAAAAGATTCTCGTTCCAGATGAAACAGCAGAAACAGCAGATGTGCCTCTGCTTGACTTTCATTTCCCAAATCTCATATAAAGGCATCCAATTAGTAGATCTTAAATAATGGCTAGATTCCTAGCTAAAAGAGATTGTGGGAAATGTTCTGTCATTCCAGCCTCTAAAGGGAAGTCAGCATATTAGACTGAGTTGGATCTATACCATGTTGGTCACTTAATACCTAAGCACATCTTTCCACCCATACTTAAGCATTTGTCAAAACCATAAAGTCCCACCCAAGGTAATAGAACTATGTCTCCTGCACATGGAAATGAGCTCATTCTCTATCACAAAGGCAGAACTTTCACTACTGCATCTACCAGTCATTGCATCTATCCCTGGGTGACAATTCCTTTCTACTTCTGTCACAGTGCTATTTTGACATCCCATACCTACTCACAGATATACAAACCTGGTAATCATCAGCCTACTATATATTAAAGAAGAAATTTCTAAAAATGACAAAGAGAAATCACTTAAACCAAGGCTATCTTTTGAGAAATACACTGCTAAGTAATTTCAACATTGTGTGAACACCATAGAGTGTATTTACCTTAGTGTAGATGGCTTAGGTCATCACCTGATAAGGTCTTTTGATGCAATCAACCAATGCATAAACAGAAGGTATAAGAAGCTGCTGCCAGTGTAACAGGGCAGATTGTTTTATAGTACTTTTTTAAAAGCAAAAAGAATCTTTAAAATATCAATATAAATTAGAAAATAGAAAATATATAAAGCAGTAATATAACTATTATCATTAGCAAGTACTATGTATTGTACATAATTATGGGTTCTGTGCTTTTATACAACTGATAGCCATAAATTATTGTGCTACGTTTGCGATGGCTACAAAGTCACAAGATGATGGAAACATTTTAGTTCCATTATATTTTTATGGAGCCATCATCATATGTATAGTTCATCATTGTCTGGAGCATCATTACATGGTATGCAACAAAATGATACTTCCTGTAAATATGTTAGTGTATATTTTTTAAAAAAACATGTGAGTAACGACCATAGGACTCATTTCTGCAGCTGTTCACATGGTGGTACCTGATATCTGTAACTTTCCACTTTTATAAGCTAGAAGCTCGCTTCCATGGTAGAGAAGTAGTGCATTCAGGATGCTAAAATGAAGTCTAAACTCCCTCACCCCCCACCAGGGTGCTCAGTAGCAGCAACTGCTGAAGCAGAGTCTCCAACTCATACTGGTCTTCCAAATCTTGAAGAAAACTATCTGCTTTGGGAAATTACATATTAAACTGCAGCTTTGAAGGATAATATATAGTTTCTAGTTTCTGCAAAACTCGATGGAGAATGCGATGCTTCCTGAGTGACAGCTCACCCTACCAGTCACAGCCCTCTTCATATTTCATTCACTCCCTCAGGGATAGTATCTGCTCTCCAGATTCATGTAGGTTCACAATCCATAGAGGACAGATGGTTTAGAATTTAGTTTGTTTTAGAAATCTAGCTGGTTGTGGCGGCACATGCTTATAATCCCAGCATTCAGGAGGCTGAGGCAAGATTGTTGCAAGTTCAAGACCAACTTAGGCTACAAAGTGAGTGCAAGGCCATCCTGAACTGCTTAGTGAGACCCTGTCAAAAAATAAATAAATAAAGATATATATAGTAGCATACAGTAGTAGCATACAGTAAATGCAGATGCCATGTATATACACATGGCATCTGCATTTACTGTATGCTACTAACACTCATAGTAAGATTTGTGTAGTAGCAGCCCATAACTGAGCAAATCACCATTCCTGTGGCAAAAATGCACCAATAATCAAATAATTGGCACAAATATTATGAACAGCTTCAACCAGTTCATGTCAGGGTTTGTTTCAAATGTGTTTACAAGAAACTGGAAAACAAAATATTTTAGTTTTCAAAGCTTTAGGATTTAGAATTGTGGATGGTTAATTGCAGATCTGTACCAGCTCTTCATGATGATTACCAAATTTGCATTTTCAAAACTGGGCTCCAGATCCACCTCCCACATACAGCATCAATATTTTTCAAACTGAATTCAAAAGCCAGTCTCCCTCATCATGGGTGTTCTCAGTCAACAGAAGGTTTCAGCAGAGACATCTACCTACTTACTGGGGCAGAAAACTCAAGTCTCCCAAGTAAATATTCTCTCTCTCTCTGCCCCCCCCCAACAAATAGATTGAGTCAATGAATCCTGACAATCTCACTGCTCAGATTCTTCTCCAATATCCTCAATGCTCCCAACACCACCACATTTTAAACTCAAATCACAATTATTTCTAGTCAATTTAAAATCGTCTCCTTGCTCCTTTCCCAAGCCTGGAATCCTTTCACAGTGCAATAATAGTGATCCCGTCACTTGCCTGCTTATAGCACTTCCTGTCCCTATCTAAAACTGTTTACTCCAGGAAAAAAAAAAACTCACCTTCTGAATGCTGTTTACAAGATTCTTCATGGCTTGCTGCTCCTCCAGCACAATCTGTGCTCCCCTCACCCAGCACTTTTTTCAGAGATCATCAAGTGCTCTGTACCTCAGACCTTCCTTTCTCCTGGGAACAAACCTATTGACTTGGATGTCTGTCTCACTGAGCAGACTTTCCTGACTCCCAGACCCTAGCTACATGCCTTGTCACTTTTCGATCAATTTCTACTATAGCTTTTTCATTTGTGGCACATAAAAGCTGTTCCCAAAGATGTGCACCCTCTCCTCCATGCCCATTAAGCCTGGCTCTATCCTCTGGGAGAGCAAAGATCATATATTCCTTGTAACCAGTCCTTGCCACATAGGATATGCCCATGAACACTTGAATATTGATTAGAATAAATGAATATGGTTTTTTTCTTATTATTTTTCCTCTACCTAACTGAAAACACCCCTGTTGTTAAGAAAAAAAAGAACAATGTACTCCACCCCTGGTACCTAAATTTAATTTCAAAAATCTAGAGATGGAGCATCACAGCAAACCAGGAGATGAACTAGTCAATCAACAAAGCAGCCACTTAGTCTGCTCTGGTACATGTGGGCAGTGAGATGAAAGCTGGCATAAAAGCTGTGGTGAGAGGAAGACAGAGTCAGATATCTGAATGAAGCAGCTGCAGAAAACATGCTTTGAATCTCAAAATAGCCTGTGAGATGGGAAGGCTGAGTGGAGGAAACTGCAGGGCAGAAAGAGCACTTTTCAAAGTTATATTACATCAAAAATTAGCTTTTGTACAACTAGGAGGGACTCAGGACTCAGGGAAGAGGCTCAGAGACTGAGAACAGCCCTCCTTGCCACTGCCAGGCCACCAGCAACCGGGTTGGGTAGCAATGATGACACAGAGAGTTAAAAAGAGATGCAAAATGTCAATAGGTGTCTAAGTGACTTAGAACTAGAGAAGGTAGAATTTGAGAGAAAGAAACATTTTCTTTAAAAACTCTGATAATCCTATTGAGAAAAAATCTAAAAATTAAAATTATAATCAAGCCATGCCTCAATTCCACACAAGATCTCCCTTTTATAGGAATGTTACATGTTGCAGAAGCATTGAAAGATGAACTAGATTGTAACAGGAAACTTAGAGCACTTTTTTGTATCATCAGTGGCAGTCATTTACATTTTTAAGTCCTGAGGCTTAAACCTAGGACCTTTGAGATGTTAGAACTTAGGGAACTGTGAAAGCAAGCAAGCAACCCACCTCTCTGGTGGGCAGCTGTCAGTCTACCAGTGTGCAGGCTGAGAATTAAACATCCCATCTACCCCACCTCCCCACCCCCCGTTAGCAAGTGGGAGCCAGAGGTCTGAACACCTCTTGGGAGGTTGACTATATGCAATATAGCAAATAGGGGGTATTTCCTTCTACCAACCCTTTGAAGCAAATATTGTTATCACTGCTTTGCTTTGTTCTGATTAATTGCATTGCTCTATTCAATATTCTATTTTGATAAGTTCTATAATGTTCTGTATTTGGTTTGATTTTGCTATGCCTGATTGAAAGAAAAACTATTGTGATGATAACGAGATATACACTATGGCACCTATTACTGTTATCCAAGTAACCTGTTGTCACATTCTGTACCAATTTCACTGCACTATCTCAATTGGTTATGTTCTGTCTTGTTCTGTTGTATTTCACTACCTTCAAAATAAAAAAAAAATGTAAAAAAAACAATAAAAAAAAAACCCTAGGACCTTTGCACTGAGCTCCATTCCTAGCTCTTCTTAATTTTCTTAGACACAGTGTCAGTAAGCAGTTAAGTTGCAAAAGCTGGGATCCAATCTGGAATCCTCCTGGTTAGCCTCCCAGGGTTCTGTGATTATAAGTGTGTTTCACCAATCCTGACTAAAAGCATTGTTTTTAATTAAAGATTTGTTGGGTGATTTTTGTGTTGTATTTCATTATTTTAAAATTCTTGCAACAAAGTAATTATTATTTTTTCTTAAAAGACTAATAGGTAACTTTAATTTTTCCTTCCTAGTGCTGTCTTGGCAAGTTTTGTCTACTGAGTAAGAATAAAGTGAACTAAATACTAAGTTGAAGTTAGTAAGACTAAAGATCTCTTGGGAAGGCACTTTATCCTTGCCACTTAGAACTGACTCATCACAATGACAGATTACCAGACAACTACCTATTTCAGCGCAGGTAGGAGACCCTCACTGCATAGGAAGTCGACACACCCCCACCTGTCTATTCACACTGATTGATTATATGCTCTCAGGCAACACTGATGCTGGTTCTTGGAATGAAAATATTGAGAAATGAAGAAAATTGATCATTTCTATTCTTCAACCCTGGGGGTGGGGAAAGAAAGAAGAAAGAGGAGAAAGTGCAAGAGGAGGAGGAAGAGGCAGAAGGAGATAACATACCTGGGGAGCTCCATCATATTTGGGGTAATCATGTGATGTTTTGGGAGCTGGGTCACTGAGTCAACATAGAACTGAGCTTGTGGAGTATATGTTGGGGAGGATCCCCCCGTTCTGCTTTGAGAAAAACAAGCTCACAGGCATCACAGGCTCACAGGCAGGTGAGAAAACCAGGGTGGAGGAACAGATGTGGCTTCTTACACAACTGAGAGGTGGAGAAAGACCTGAGCAGATGGAGAGGTAATTCTGGAAATAGGACAGAGTTCCAGGCACCAGATGGCAACTAAAGAGCTGAGGGCATACAGGTAATGACACTTGTGACTTATGCTTGAGGAAGCCTGGGGCTTTCTGCTTACATAAAAATATACTACTTAAAATAATTTCAGGTCTCAGAAAGTTGATATTTTTCTCTCAGGGGAATGTTAAAGCATTTATCATTTCCCGGGAGAAATGATCGTACACTGCCAGTTTTCCTTCCAAGTAAGCTAAATCTGACTTTTTAAACTCAAATGCAGGTGGAAGTTTTTCAAAAGAAAAAATAACAATGAAAAACTATTTGGGTAAAGGTGGCAACATGTAACCATGACAATTTTACCAAACTATGATAGATGGACTAGTTTCTCTTATACACTGATTCTTGTTTATCAGACACATGGAATATAATTTTTTGTATAAGAATACTATGTTCCTTTTAGTTCAAAATACTACTTCATTATTCCTAAACAGAAAATAAGCAGTCTTGCATTTCAGAAATCAGTACTTACTCTCATCTGTTCACTATAAGAGTATAGTTGTAATATCCACAATTATTGATCTGCCAATTATTTATTTGCTGTCCCAATAAGATCTGTAAACAAAGCCAGAATTACTGTAGCATAGAAGTCAGATAGTCTTTCTTGAATCAGATTCCACCTGTATGACTTTGGGCAGTATTTATGGTTTGTGTCTATATGTCCCTCCAAAATCTTATGCAGTCCTAAGTGGGGCTTTTTCAAAAGTATCTGATTGTAGAGTGTGTGATTAATTCATGGTGCAATGTTAAGATTAAGAATGCTAGGATTAAGGGTGAGTGATTACTAAATCAGTCTGCTGATTGGACTGGTACTACCCTAAATCTTGGTAGTCAGCATACAATAAAAGGGACAGAAAGAGACTAGTCTTACCCCTTGTTGCTTTGCTACCTTCTGCCCACCATTAATTTCTCTCCTTTGCAATGCTTGTCTGCCATGCCAACCTGACCTGGAGCCAACCATTTATGGAGTGAAACCTCTACAAACTGTGAGTTAAATAAACCTTTGCCCTTTTAATTTTGGGTGCCTGGCATTTTGTCTCAGCAATGAGAAAAGTAACTAAGACAGGCAGGTTAGTGAACTTTCATGTATGTATTAATTTACATGAAGTACCAGATGAATTGGATGACTTGTAAAATTCGACCCTGTCTTAAAGTCTAAAGACATAGATCCTATGTGTACAAAACATTCAGTGGGTTGACAAATTCAGTAATTTATAGAACACCTTTGCCAGTAAGTTTAACATAAGTGAGACCAAAATCTATTCAAAACCTGTTTAAAATTTAAGGAAATGCCTAAGCTATACTAAAACATGACTGTCAGCTATCCATAACATTTATTTCTGCAATCTCTTGGTGGTTAAGCAGGTCCCAGGTAACATAATGTCATTCCTAGAAAGGGCAAATCTCATACGTTGGTTTTACTGACCCATTAGGGAAAGCCAGTATACAAAGTGTCCTCTTCAGAATCTGTCTTTTCTAGAACCACCTGGTCTGAAAAATAATTGTGTTCTAAGAACCCCTTCCCTACCACATCGCCTTAGCCAGACATTAAATGTCATAATTTGTACAAATATACTTTATGAGCACATAACTAAAAATTAATTTGTGGACAAGTAATCTGTACTCTCTGGTGTAGATAGAAAAACAGATGCTCCAAAGATGCCCACATCTTAATCTCTGAAACCGGTGACCATGCCAGCTTACACGACAATGGGATTTTGCAGATGTGGTTAGGAACCTTAAAATGAGGAAATTAGAGTGGGGCCAATGTAATTGTGAGGATCACTTTAAGAGGGAAGAAATGCTAGAATCTGAGGAGAAGGTGTGTCAAAGAAAACAGGGGTCAGAAGTAGAGATTAGAAGTGATAGCGCTGCTGGCCTTGAAGAAAGCGGCGCAGCTACAAACTAAGGAATCCAGATGTCTTAAAGTCTAAAGACACAGATCCTATGTCTTTAGTATCTGGAAAGGTAATAAAATGGTTTCCTCCAAAGAGTTTCCAGAAAGAACACAATTCTGTAGACACATTGATTTTAGTCTCACAAGACCTATTTTGAACTTCTGACATCCTGAACCCGATAGTAACAAAGCTTTGCTGCTGGAAACCACTGTGTGGTACGTTGCTAAAGCAGCAAGAAGGAATGGTTTTATCAGCACATGTTTGCAGTACGTAATGTGTGCATTCTGTGTGTTGAGTTGGTTAACGTACATAACACTTTTTCTTTTTTATTTCTTTCAACTCTCCTCCTTTCTTCCATCTCTTGATCTCCTTCCCATTTGAGAAAGTTCTATCGCCTTATTCCTATTATCTGTGAGAAACCCAAATTATAAGCAAAGAATAAAATAAACTAAAAACAACAAGGAATTTATACACTCCTCAGTAACATAATATAGAAATTAGGCAAACACCATTTGCTTGTCCTATGTCACAAACAGAAAACAGAAGGATCAGTAATGTGTGTGTCTATAAATGCAAGTAAAACTTTTCATATAAAAGCCCCAGAGGTCAGATAAAATGTTGGGGTGCTGGATGGTTCCTTAAGAGGTTGATGGCCCTAGTATAAATTATATCCTTTAATGTGTCCTCTGCTGAAAAATATCTCTTTCTAAATTAATGTTTTAAAGAGACACTAAAAGGAAACCCAATGAAAAAAAGGTCCTCTATGAAAACATACTCTGAGGTAAACATTTCTTTGCGAAGACATTTATTTTTTTATAGGCTCAAAAATAAAGGAAGACTAAGGAGAAAAGATAAATATTTAGAAAGTGTGCATCATGGCTCTTTAAATAGCATTTGTGATGAATCAGCTCCAAAAAGTCTTAGATAACCCACAGAGGAAGCACTTACAGTAATTTCTCTGGCTGACGTGACACAAAGAGGATTTACGGACTACGCCTGACTAGATGACGAGCATCCTCCATGGAAAAACCATTACCAGTCAAATGTTCAGCTGGGAGCCAGGGAAAGAACAGCTCTGGACCTGAGTACTTGGTATGGAATAGATTTTCTAAAGAGAATTTAAAAGTAATATTCTACTTCTTCAGATGTAGAAATCTGATATTAAAAGTTTAGATATTAACATAAGTTAAATGTAGTTGATTACAAGTGAAGCATACATTGAGCATACAAGCATTACATTGAGCATATCTGCACAAAATATTCCATACATTATTTTTAAATCCTCCTACATGCTGCTAACTTTAGTTAGATTTAAGGGATTCTTTTAAGGCCATTTTTCCTGCTCTTTTCTTAGAAATATGCTGAATCTCTGTCTTAAAAGTCAAAGGGCACACATACACAGAGACCTTACTTTGGCTTAATTATGGAAGATTTATCACAACAACATAACTTCTAGTCTTAAAAAGACAATGATTGAAAGGAGCATTATTTTTCTTCCAAAATTTTCACAGCTCTCCATTTTGCTGATACTTGTCTTGTGCCTAACAATCCTTTAACCCATGCAAAACTTCGTATTACCTGGATTAGTTGGAGCAGATGGCTTTAACTTTGGATTCCTTATCTGAAAAATGACAATTATAACAGTATTAACTTCATAAGGCTTTGCAAGAATTAAATAGATTCATTATAGCCAAGTGTTTGGCCTCACTTGCTTTCATATTTCATTTAGTCCACACAGCTAATGAGGTGAAAGTCACATTCTTTTAGATAAAGATACGGAAATGTTGTCTTGGTCTCACACTGGGTAAATAAAGGATAGAAACTCCAACCCTTGACTCTTTGATAAGAAACTCTTTTACTTTTATTATGGTCTTAGTAAAATCAAAATATATTTTAATGTATGTTAAGACAGCACAGAAACTGCTTGAATACAGCTTTCCTTTGTACACTGAATCCTTAAAACTCGTGTATTCCCAATGTTACTATCTATATAGCATTGCTGAATCCTCTCATCAAAGGCAGTCTCCTTTGAGGAAAGGAGAGTCTTGAAGTTCCGTGGTTGGCCTTGGTCATCTTGCCTTGAGAATCCAAGGAGACACTGAGAAAACAGAGGAATAAAACCATTTTGTAAACAAGGTTTTCTTCATTTGGGCCACAACATCTTTACACATATTACACCCCTTGGGTAATTAGCACATTCGTTCCAGAACAAAGGTGACTTCCTTTGTTTTATTGC
Source organism: Dolichotis patagonum (assembly GCA_004027295.1). Lineage (NCBI taxonomy): Eukaryota > Metazoa > Chordata > Mammalia > Rodentia > Caviidae > Dolichotis > Dolichotis patagonum. Next base: position 49,535 of record PVJX010008269.1, on the reverse strand, counting down.
TGTTTCCTTGATGTCTCAGAGGTATTGTTTGTCCTTAAGGTGTCCAGCATACATTCCTGCATGAGGAAGAAAAAAGGGGGAAACAGGAAATGGGCCTCATGGTGAAAAAGTGTATTAACTACTTTTCCATCACTAGGCACAGTATTTGACACCTACAACTTAAAGGAAGGCATTATGATTTCAGTCCCTGGTTGGCTGTCTACAGGGCAGAAATAGGATGGTGGGAAAGGCATGGAAGAGGAAAGATGCTTACGTTAGGAAAGTGGCAGCCAGGAAGCAAGAGAGGAGGGAAGATCCAGGTGAGGAGATACATCCTTCTACGTTACACCTGCATGACTCATTTTTTTCCCCCTAGATGCCACCTCTCAAAAGCACATTCGGTTATGTGCAGTACCCCATGGTCTACAGTCTTACAGTCATACTACCCTGAAGATACCCAATATTGTCTGTAGCACCCCCATGATCCAATCACCTTCCAAAATGCCCTACCCTTGAACATATGAAGTTTGGGGGGGGGGGATTCTACATCTAAATAATGACGAGATGTTAGCACAGAAAACTAAAAGTAGATTTGAAAAGTAATAAAAGGTTCAGGGCATCATTAAATCCTTCCAGCACAGGGTGCAGAAGATTGCAGCTGACCAACTTAGTCCCACACTGACACAACCCCACATGCTTTCAAGATAAGAAGGGATCCTCTGAGACAGGTACTACCCTAGATTATGAAGGCCCTCTGTCTGTCTTGGTTTGGAGTAAGAGGAGCGGAAATGCATTCTAGAAAAAGTAGTCTAAGGTAGAACAATAAGGTCTTCCAGTAAATCACTGAATGAGGATTTATTCTGTGAAAATGAAGAGATTATCATTCTAAAAGGAGAGTTTACTTTAAAAAGGATCTTAAAACCAAAAACTGGATATAGCTACCAGGACACACCAGACAGGCTGTTTCCTTTTCCCTAGTTTCTGAGGTACCGTGATGCTTAGCATAGAATGCTAGGTATGTCTTCCCTTTGTTTCAACTTCTTCTAGTTATTCTTCAATAACTACCTAGAAAAGCCTGTTTTTTGAGACAGGCTGTGTGGGCAGTGGTGGTCTAGAAATTAATGGAAAAGCTGGGCTGGCTCAAATGAAAGGTGATGCTCCGACCCTGCCAGGGCCCACGGAACACACATAGCAGCAGCACCCTGAGAGGCTCTAGGAAAGGAGATGCTATTAAGTCAGCAGATGCCTGAGAATGGCAGGAACAATGTGACCCCCTAATGAAGAGCCTGCAACCTTCTATCACTCATGTGCGTAGTAGAAGCAACTTTGTTTCCCCCAAATAACTGAGTGTGGATGACTCTGGAAACATCACCTGGAAAGAAGTGGACAGATAGGATGGGAAGGGCCAGGAAGGAAGCTAAGTACACGTCCATACAGGGAGAGACCTGTGGATCTTAACATTTGCTGAGTATATGCAAGTTCTTATTCTTCCTGATGACAGCCTGATTGGTACTTAGGGTTTTTCTAGAGAGTGTTTTAATTCACACCCAGAGTTTGCTGGCTTATTTCCATGAAGTTTCCTGGAGAAAATAATTATCCATTTTCTTCACTGCAAACACTGAGCAGTATAGCTATTAAGCATACAGACTCTGGCACTGGGCCTCCTGTTATTAATTTAATTGCTCTGTGGCTTCAGGCAAGTAGCTTAGCCTATGTAAACTATCATTTCCTCATTTGTAGGGAGGGCTAGTAATGGTACCTAGTTATTAACATTTTGTAAAAATTAAATGAAGGAATTAATGTAATTTGTAGAGTTGTTGGCATGTAGTCAGTGCTCAGGAAATGGTAGTTTTAATTGTAATAGTTATTGTTGTTTCTAAAGCGTTAGGACCTTCTACCTTCTACCTTCTCCTTTGAATGACAATGAGGACCAATGTTTAACTGTGTCTTTGAAGCTGTACCTATTGGAAGGAGCCACAGGTTTCAGCTCAGTAGTTTTAACCTCAGCAGCATATTAAAACACCTAAAGATTTGAGCTGAACCACTCACAAACCAGTTAGATCAAAATATCCAGGGATGACATTCAAGCACCAGAATATTTTTTAAGTTCTCCAGCTGATCCAAATGTGAAATCATGGCTTAGAATAACTATACCAGCTTCCAGGTGCTCAATGTGCAGTTGGACTATCAGAAAAATTGGCATTACTAAACTTCCAGTCTTGTACCATCACAGCCCCAGATGTATTGCATGAGTCTGACGTCTGCAAAAGTACCCAGATTATTTATTTGCATGTTCAGGTTTGAAGACCACTTTCCAGCTGACCATTTTTAGTAATACTTTCAAGCAATTACCTTTAGCAGTGAGTAATCTCAAGGGGAAGAAAATTTTGTTGATAATTTGTTTCAGCATTGAGCTTCCTAGTGTTAACTGGAACTTAAAGTCACTGAGGTTTACTAATTCTAATTAATCTATGTGATTAAAACTTCTAGAAATAATAAAAGAAAAATTCTACATACAATTGTACAGGGAAGGTAAGATGTGCATTTAAAAAACATCTATGAATTACTGTTTTGTTTTGCTAAAGAAAAAAGAAATTAGTTTTTGTCCTACAGCTAACTGCTTGTTTCAAAATAAGAAAGAAGGAATTCAACTGTTTGATCAATTTTGCATGCCTATATTTGGTAATCTGAGCAACTATTTTGGAGATATCAATATGCAATACAATAACCACTATTAATTTCCTATCATCTTGCTTTGAAATTCTGTATTGTTTTTATTTTTTATTCTCTTTAAGATAAAAAGATTAAAAAGACAGAGGAAAAACACAGACAACAAAATGAATGGACAAAGAAATAGAGAAAGTTTATATGAGATGAATCTTTTTTTAAATTTTTATTTATTTATTTTTTGTTTGTTTGTTTATTTATCTATTTTTTTGGTACCAGGGATCCAACTCAAGGCCTTGTGCTTACCATGCAGGCACTTATGCCACTGAGCTAAATCCCCAGCCCTATGAGATGAATCTTGTGAAAGAAAATTTATGTGTGATCAAGTAGGCTTAAATTACAAGGGAATTGGGTTTTTCTAAAGCTTCAGCATAAATATGAAAACAAGATCATCTTGCTATGTTTTTGTGATTTTAATAAGAAATTTCAAAGCTTTTTCTTTACCTTTCTGATAATTAGTCGAATAAACAAAGATTCCAGGTTTTTCCAAGTTAATTTCCTGTGCTTTGTGCAAACTTAGATTTTGATCATTTAAAAAGCTGACTGCTATTAAAACACCTAAAGTTGTCTACAACTGTAAATTTCAGTATTTTCACTTATATCTTTAAATTATTGCTCTGATTAAATGAATGACTATTTGTAGTGGCCTATGATTCTATTTTGTTGAATAATTTTAAACACTTAAATTATTTTACAAACTTCACAAAATTAAATTCTAAATTAATCTGTTTTCTTGACCTGGAATTAACCTTAAGATTTTTCCAGATGGGCTGTTGGAATGTCTCAGCATGATATCTCTCCCTATAAAAAGAAAGATTATTAAACTCATTGGTCTTATGTGATATATTATGTTATGTGGGAAGAATTTTTAAATACATAATAAAAACTTTCTTTAAGTTATATCTGTATGTATTGGTTATTAATGTGTATCAGACATTGTGTGAAATTTACCAAAATTGAATAATCTTGTTAAAACTATATCAGTTACAATTCTAGTTATTATAAAATGCATACCACAGAAGCAACCTTGTCAACTGCATTATTTTTATAAAGAATTTTCATGTGATTTTTAAAACATGATTTTGTTAAGTAAGTCCTGTTATATACAGAGTTAATTATTATACTTTGGGACTTTTCTGAAAGCTATTTGCAAGCAGATATGAACCTGTGGTGTTTCATCATCTGAGAGATTTATGGCATAAATTCTGGCAAGTACAAGTTCCTGACAATAGTAAGATAAAATAATCAAAGCACATTATATATATAGTCACAGTAAAACTCATCATTTTATACAATTATTATGAACTAATAATTTTAAAAATTAGAATGATCACATTAGATGAAGTAAGGATTACCAAACTCTAAAGCAGAAGTTGATTAATTTCATAAAACCACTTGACCAACATCAAATAGAACAAGAATTAATTGAATACCAATGAAATGCTTTGGCATATTTCCATGCTTAGTCATCTAGTGCTGAAATTGTTAAGAAATTCAATTCACATTAGCTCCATAAGATTGATCCAAGTCAAACTGCTTATGATAGTCTATCTTATAAGCAGTGCTATGCACCTGAGCTGATGTAAAGTTTTAAAAGGGTGTAAATCTAATTTGAAGCTTGGATTCACAGAGCTTGAAAGTTTTCATTATTAAAATATCTTCGCTCTATGACTCATCATGAAGTGAAGTGACACATATTCTGAAAAATATTGTTGAAGCAACTGCTCTAAAATTTCTAAAATAGTTTATGATCAGTATTTGGATTGTCAATCCCATAATTCTGGTAAGACACTAAAACCCTCAGACAATATATTTCCACCACATGCTAGATCATCAAGATCAGGTGGATCTTGTTGAAATTGAACATTCAGTGCATGTTTTCCAGTTGTACAAAGCTTTCCCGTGGGGATAGAATAGAATATGTCAGCCTGTAACAGTAGCTAAAAGGTTATTTAAAAATGTGTTTCCGTTATAGGGCATGATCGCCAGCAATACAAGTATTTGTCTCACAGAGTACGTTGTAAAGCAGTTAAGTGCAATATTACAAAACAATGGCATTGAAACAATGGGATTTATTTGGCAAAGGTACTGCCAATTAAGAACAATCAGTTCCTACTGCAAGACACAGATTGACCCTTTATGAAAGCGGGTCATACTGGATGGTTGCTGGAAGGACCATCTTTGTAATAATTAACCCTGATATATTTCTGCTCTTATAAACTCTGACAAGTCAATCCTATCAGGCTTTAAAAATATTTTTACTGTGAAGTCCTTCCTGACTTGATGACAACCTAACCTTTCTTGCTGTAGAATCTGGAGACTGATTCTTTTGGAAAAGACATTAGAGAAAGACCATCCTTGAATTCTATTGATAGGAACTGCGTTAACAAACTTTCCATCACTATAACAAAATACCTGAGCCAGTTAATTTATAAAGAAAGGAAGGTTATTTCTGCTCACCGTTTTAGAGATTCCAGCCTATAGTAGAGCAGACTTATTACTTTGGTGCTCTGCTGGAGATGCCAGATGGCGGTGATGGAGAGCGCATGCAGAGTTAACCATCCACTCATAGCTAGAAAGCAAAAGAGGAAAAAGAGGTTACAGTGCCATCTGAAGGACACACCCCCAGTGACCCAGAGACCTCTTACTAGGCCCTATTTAGAGGTTCCACCACCTCCAAGTAGCTCCATTGTGGGGACCAAGGTTCTAAAACGTGGGCCTTTGAGAGACTCTGAGCCAAGCCATAGCACCCTAAAACAAATTTTTATCTTTTCTATGGGGTTAAATTTTAAACTTGCACATTCAATTCTCTGTTAAAATCTAGCAGTAGGAAAAATGTATAGTCAAAGTTTTGCTGCTAAATTATGCCATAAATTTATTATTAAAGAAAAAATAATTCAATAGGTTATAGACAAACTTATAACCCTCATCTTTTGTCAGTATCACCCAATCACTCAATAATATTTAGACAAATATTAACCTGCTGTTGAGGCTTAACACACAGAACATCCCACAAGAAACTCTTATATCCCCTATAGAAAATGCATTTTATCCATGCAAGATTTAATAATCAATCACATGTGCCTCAAAAGTAAAAAAAAAAATGAAGGATGAATGTGGGTGAGGTATTCTAACAGCACCATCACCAATTTTATCACCAATTAGAGATTATTTGTCCCCCCCTCTTAATTTGCCCTATAGAGTAAAGAGAAATATGCCAGAACATGTTAGCCCCTGTAAATGAGAAACTTTAGGTAAAATGTTCCTTCCCTGGCTAAGGATAAATCTTAGTGAAGTGGTGATTATAAAGCTACCTCAAACATTAGTTATTGTAACTTGCTCTAGTTTAAAGGTGGTGAGAAAATATCTGTAAATTCTCTATTCCACAGGTTGATCAGGGGAGAGGGTGTGATACTTTACACTTCCTACTGAAACTGACATTTGTATATCTAATTTTGTAGAAACTCAGATGTAGAAGATAATAAAAAAGCTACTTGTTAAAACAAATAGAGTCCTCTTTGGTTCACTGTTGATATATTTGATTTTAATTGCTTCAGTTTGTGTGAGCTCCTAGCCTTTAGTCTCTTGATATTATCCTCCTGAGAACCATCATAATTTCTCTGCTGTTCAGTATCCTCTGGAAGGTCTAAAATACTAATGCCATATGTCAGATGATCTCATTATTGTTATAAAAATGAAAACACAAAAAGAACATAACTTGAAGACATAGATTGTGAATTGTATCCTGAGACCAAACCAATCTGTATGGTGATAAACAGAGAGGAAGCCAGTAACCAAGGTTTTGTTCAAGCTCTCAAAATTGAAAGACTTACTAAAAGAGGGAGGTAATGAGTTAAAATTTGGCTTAGAGCTGCCTTCATACATAGTTAACTGAATCCTAAGCTAGTATGTAAACCATTCAGAGTTTTCTGAACCTCTTCTGATTACAAGGTGCTGTCCAATTCATCAATCATTCTTTGCCCCAATAAAATCTGCTAAATTTAATTTGCTTGATGTTTTTCTTTTAGCAAATAAAGGAGAGCTTCTAAATGTCATATTTAAAGGAAGGAATATGATACTTTTACTCTGTGTTTCATTCTAGTACTTTCATATCTAATAATAAAAATAATATAATTCTAAACAACTAATATGCCATATTTTTGCACATACACATTTTGTGCAAAAATTTAGGTCCCTTCCCTCCATACACAAGCTGGAGGATCTTAGGTAAATTATGTAGCATCCTAAATATAAGTATTCTTATTAAAATGGAGCACAAACTATTTAACTTATATGCATGTGATGAACACCAGCAGAAAATATTTATACAGAAATTCCCTCTGTGTCCAATTGGTCCCTCAGATAAGTGAAATAGTGTCTGCAGAATTCCAAGTTAGCAACTGGAAAATTTTAATGGTGACTTTTTATTTCCCCAGCCACCTGTTTCCTCCTTAAAGACCTCCAATTAGCTAGCAGTGGGAAGATAAATTATGCCCATAACAAGCCCCTAAAGGGATAAGGCTGGTTTTAAAGCCTTCTTTTAGAATATTTCACAATAATATTAATCATATTTATCTTAAAACTTTCAAATATAGGATTTCAATTCAAATTAATAATACGTTTTTATTCTCTGCCATTTTTCTATTCTCAAAGTGGAGAGATGTTTTCATACACTGAAACAGACTATTACAAAATTAGACTAAAGCATGGTTGGTTAACATAAGAAATCACATAAAAAGCACATAATGAAAGAAACAATTTTTAAAGAAATGATCAAAATAACTCAATTCTCTACTAGAAAATAGTACAGTGATGTCTAATCATTTATAATTACCTTACATAGCCACAATACATTCTGTTTGAACAGAACACAATGCATTCTGTTTATTTAAAGAGGCATCCTCTCTCTTCTCTCTCTCTCTCTCTCTCTCCCCCCCACCTTTCTCTCTTTTGCCAGTTCCTGCCTTGCTATTTGCGGCAGTTACCAAAGGCTGCCATGCCATCCTGCCTTGCAGCCAGCTGACTATGGACTGAAACATCCACAAACTGGATTCAGTCCATGGGTGGCTGGTTCCTAGGCTGAAACATCATGACAAAAGGACATGTGAAGGAGCGCTGCCTACCTCTTAGCAGCCAGGAAGCAGAGAGAAAGAGAAGGAGCCTTCATGATCTGGTCGCCCTCCAAAAGCAACAACACATGACCAAGTCTTAAACAGATGAACCTTCATGGCACATTTGAAGTTTGAACCATAGCTTTCAGTCTTAAATAAGAGTAGTAAACATGGTGGACCTATAGGTAGCAGGATATGGAGCCTTTCTGGGAGAGACAGCTCAAATGCCAGAACAAAACACCCTGGAGAGACCCAAATAGAGGGAGATGGATTCTTTCAACCCAGGAAGAAACTGAAGTCAAAGAAACTACTCAAATATGAGGTTCTGGGGCTACCATTAGAGAAGCTAAGATTGGCGAGCATGGTACTCTCACCGAGCCACCTGAATTTGTGCCCAAGATCAACCAGAGTGACAGAACCTATGCTGAAGGAACTGGCTTGAGCGACCCTGAGCATGGAGCTGAACAGCTCTGTGCACGATTCACCAGGAACCGGACCTACACGCAACCCACTCAGAGGCACAGTGAATTCACACTGCAGCCGCTCTGAGGTCAGAGGTCAGGGAGCCCAGCAGTTCTCAGGGAATGGCATCAACCTGCGGTGACTGATGGGAATAAGACCCTCTAACGGGAAAGGGGCAACCAACTGGATGACATATTGGAGCTGGACAGGACAGTCCTAACTCTATAAGGAAGCAGCTTCAGATGGTTGCTCCCCTTGCGGAGTGGATTGGTGGAATCTGCTTGGACTGGGCCGAATCCCTGGTCGGGACCCAGTGGGTCATCACAAATCAACTAATTCCCTGAGCACAGCGCACACTGATGCAGTGAAGGCCTGTGAAGATTGATGGGCCCAGAGGGGAGGAGCCAGCATACACTGCCTTTGCTTGCACTTCACTCTGTGATAGCGGACTGAAGAGGGCAGAAGCCCCTAGCCTGCATGCTCTAGAAGAACCCTAACCAACAAGAAACAGGGCTAGAAATTACACTATACACTTGTATGGAAGGAACCAAAAACATGACGAGAGAGAGAAATAAGAAAAAGCCCCCAGGCCCCAACCCTGAGAATATTGATCCAGGAGAGGTAAATACAAAAGAAATTGAGGGCAGCAAACATGCAACATCAAACACAATGTCAGCAGACAAAAAGAGATATCTTTGGGACATCCTAAACAAGATCAAAACTGAAATATTAATTCAAGTTAAACAAGAGATAAGTAGATTAATAAAAGAAAGGCTTGGCATCTCTCAAGAAGACACAGACAGAAGAATGGAGGAACACAAAAAGAGAGAAATGTTCAATGAAGAGTATAAAGAAAACCTAGAATTTGTAAAGCAGATTCAAAGAGATTACCAGGAAACTAAAGACTCCATAGAAAGTTGGCAAAACTGCTTGAAAGAAACTAAAGATAGACTGTCAAAAATTGAACACAGGCTTGCAATGTGTGATCATGAAAGGGAAGACCTCTTAAAAATAACAAGGGAGCGGACAGTAACAATACAAAGACTAGAGGATGACAAGAGGATCTATAACTTAAGAATAAAGCATGTGAATGAAGAAGCAGGATTCAAAACAGAAGAACTGCAAAGGCTATTCACAGAAATTATTAAGGAAAACTTCCCAAACATAGAAAAAAATAAATGATATGCAGACATATGAAGCATACAGAACTCCAGCCACCTACAACCAAAACAGAGCTACACCCAGACACATAATTGTAGGGAGCGGCATGATAGCCTCACTGCTGCTGCCCCATCCCGCCCTCCTGTGGGCATTTGGTGTGTCTGCCTACATTGCCCATAATCCTCTCTGCCTGGCCGGACATGACTGCGACCTATCCGGTCTCTCCACAACATCTCTGCCTGATGACAGCTTCCTGCCCTCACCCTATATAAACCATGTTCACTTCCTCAATAAATGAGACTTGATTGGAACTGCTCAACTTGTCTCCGTCTCCCTTTCCTCTAGCCCTGCCCACCATCCCTGTTCCTCCTCCAGGTGAGACCCACGGACTGATCCATGGGCCGGATCACATAATAATCAAGATCCCAGAAATTCAATATAAGAGCAGAATATTAAAAGCCATCAGAGAAAAGAAACAGATCACCTATAAAGGAAAACCCATTAAAATCATGGCAGATTTCTTGACACATACCATCAAGTCAAGAAGAGCTTGGAGTGAAATAATTCAAGCCCTGAAGGAGAACAACCTCCAGCCCAGATTGATATATCCTGCAAAACTCTCTCTAGACATTAATGGAAAAGTAAGATGCTTCCATGACAAAGAGGAACTGGAAGAATTTGTGACCACCTATCCAACCCTACAAAAAATACTGAAGGACATTTTAGAGAGAGAAAAAAAGAATACAAGCATTTCAGGAACAGTGGCAGAGAGGCCTCAGTGAATGGGGCAGACAGTGGAGTGGAAGAGAAAAATAGACAACTAATGGAAGAAAAATAGAATAGCAGAAATGAGGCAGAGAAGATTGGCTGTAATCTCTAGTATAGAGGGCCTTGAAATACTAACAGAGAGAAACACAGACCGAGTAGATCAGGAGATAGAGTCCATTGAGATGCTCTATATTGGGAGGCAGTGGGACCCAAAATAAGCAGTGCACCCTATGGGATTGAAAGGGAAGGAATTGTCTAAAAAAGGAAGGCAGAGGATAATGTTAATGGGGTAAAAAGATTTAAAATCTACATTATTCTCATCACTCTGCTTGAATGGATTACATGCTGTTCCAGTTTGTCTACTTACACTAGACTTGAGGACATAGTCAGCTATCCCAAAAATAAGAGGACATATGATAGTCATCCTTAATTTCCTATCAACTTAATCTGAAGCCCTACATAACTTATACTGTCTTATTATGACCGATCTTATTTGAATCTGGTTTGTTAGATTGCTATCTTGTATTGACTGATTTTATTCAAATGTGTTATGATTGATAGCATCAAGTCTAAGAGTATAGGCAACTACACTGAAGATGACAAGATTCACTAAGATACCCACTCTGGTTTGATTATCACCTGCTTTTGAAATCTTATAATATCTCCAATGCTTTTTTTTATTAATGTTGTTATATACTGCTGAGACATCATGGTAACCATTGTAGATCACCTTGTATTGTGATTATATATGACTTTTTTGCTTCATGCTTTTCTAGGAATTGTTTTGTTTTGTCTTGCTTTGTTTTGTTTTTCCCTCTAATACAGAAAGGATAGATATACATGTAGAGACTCATGAATGTATAGAGCTTATAAATAGTTTACAAGAACGAACTATATAATGCATGTTGAAATGAACAACCACTTTGAAGAAAAAGAAACACAATACCCAGTGCTGATTCTATAATGTCATGATGTGAAATCCAGCAATACTGTCATTCTTTGTTCAAAGTGACTTTAGCTTGTTTTGTTTTGTTTTGTTTTGTTTAAGTTCAACACACATGAAGGTATGGACAGCTGTGTTGAAGAGAATGAGAGATGCTATGACAGCCATTCTTGGCTTCCCTATTGTCTAGTCTTGAAGACCTGAAATGCCTTCCTTGTCCTGTTCAGTTCCGTTCCATACTATTGTTTCATGTGAATTCCCTGTATGTGACAATATGGACAACTATTTGGAAGACAAGAGTCAATATGATAGAGAGTGAATATATCCGATTGTCTATCTATGAAATTTATGTCTCTTACATTGCTTTCTTGTGACCTACTTTGTTCTGTTTTGTTGTGTTTAATTTTACCCTTTTGATATAATTGCATGCATGTTTGAGTGTGTCAGATGGATGACCATATTGCTGTTTTTGTCAGATCGTGGAGCAGAACTGTTAACAGTCTCACTGTTTGAATGTCTACTTTGCATGTTTTAATTTTGTAATTTGAACAACTATTTCCAAGATGTCAGTATGTAATTTGTCAAGTAATGATTTCTTAGTGTTTTTTGTTATTGTTATTCTTTCCTTTTCTCCTTGGAATTCTGTATTGTTGCTACCCTTTATTCTGTTTTGTTTTGTTTGTTGTTTTCTCTTTAAATAAAATTTTAAAAAAATAAAAAAAAAAATAAAGAGCCATCGTACCTTCCCCAAAGTCTGCAACTAACACGCTTCCTTTTTTTCTCCCACCAACATGTCACTTCGTCCTTTGTTCTTTGCCTTATAACCAAACCTAAAGAAAAATAACCTTTCTTAGCATATCTTGTTTTAATGTACACACTGTTACAATATTGCTTTAGTTTATTACTATGTATTTTCTGCTGCTGTCACTCATAACCCTTCAGCTACCTGTTTTCCTTAGGAAAAACATACAGGTTACTCAGCCTTTGTTCTCATGTTGCCATTTTGGAGTCTAAGATTAATTTTGGTGAAATAATAACTTCATGTATCAATGTCTTTTCTTTCCACTGTATGCCAGCAAAATAAATTCTCAGGAATTAAGATAGTCACAGTTATATGAACAGAGACATTTCATGAGTATGACTTTTACCTATTAAAAAACTCACACTTTTTTATAAGCCTGTGGCTAGAGATAAATATAATATAAAATAAATACATGAAACAACAATAATCAAGAAATAAGCATGTTTTTGTTACTCAAAGCTTGAAATAAAAGTATAACAAGATGTTAAGATGGCAGGTAAATATACTTAAGTTAAATACAATTTAATATACTAACTGTAGTTTAATTTTTTAGACTTTCAGAAGTCCTAATTTCATTGGCTTTTTAAATATGTTAATTAAGTATTTTATGCATAATTTCATCTGGTCTTTTCTTCTTTACTAAGCCCTGTTTCAACATACTGAAAGATGGTTTATCCTGAGCATCACAATGACCTCAGTTACTGGTATAGTTCACATTTAAGTATTCACTAATGAATGTGACCCATATTGAAAAAGAATTACAAGTTTTCCAAAAGAGTACAGAAGAGTATACCTACTATCTACAAAGTATACAAAACAGTATACTTACTCATGAAATAGCTGTCTCTCAGAAAGGTAAGTTGAAGCACCGTATCTTTGCCGTATCTGTTAATGTTACCTCATTTGGAAATAAATTCTTTGCAGATGTCATCAAATTAAGATGAAGGCATGCTGATTGTAGTGTACCCCAATCCAACTGATTGGTATACTTACAAGAAGAAGTGCTGGACACAGAGACACAAAGTGAAGAGCATGATGTGATGGAGGCAGAAGTAGTTGTAATGATGCATCTACATGACAGGAAACCCCAAGGACAGAAAGCATCTGAAGCTAGAAGAGGCAACAATAGATTCCTTCTAGAGCTTTCAGAAAGAGCATGGCTCAACACAGCTTACAGAACTATTAAATGATATATTTCTTTGATAATAAAACACCCAGGTTTTGGTACATTTTTATATCAGCTCTAGGAATTCCATATATCTACTACTGAGTGGCGGTAAGGAACTGGGAGAAGCATTTAAACACTGCAGACAGTCTCTGGCCAACCGTGATCAGGTAACAAGGTCTTCAAACCTTGGCAGCAAAAGAGAAAGTCTTCACAACATCCTGAGTTCCCTGGATGGGCCCTCAGATGAGAATGCAGGCTAGCTAACTGAAGCTACATGAAGCTCTAAGCAGAACAGCTACTTGTGTCCCAGTGTCTGACACCTGAAAACTAAGATTGAACAACGTATGTGTGTAGTGTAAATTGGTTTTGCAGCAATGGGAATCTAACACAGAGCTGAATTAGCCATTACTCCTTGATAAAATTATCAAATCATTGGAATATGTAATTATTCTGAATCAAAATGAACTTAAAAACATACTTTAAGAATGTAAAACACGAAGATTGACAGGATTTCCGTGACGATGTGACATATCTACAAATACAGTGAAAGATTCTGATAAACATCTAAAGAATGCACAGAGCAATAAGAAAACAAATTAGATCTTGATTAACAGCTGACAAATTTGATTAATGAACATAATTATAGTTCTGACCTTAATAGAGAACATTTATTCTTTTCAAACATGTATGAATTATTCACATAAATTTACTATATGCAAAGCCACAAAGTGTATCTCAACAAATACCAAAGAATTTATAATACAGTACATATATTTTCTCATAGAAGTGCATCAACATTGTAAATTAGAGAACACCCAACAATTATTCATTAGAAAATAATTAAACTTTGCAATACAGCATGGTGTTTTAGTTACTTTTTGCATTGTTGAGACAAAATACCTAACACCTAAAGATAAGGGAAGTTATTTTGGGTCAAAATTTATAGACGCTTCAGTCCATTATTAGAATGTTGATAGAAATGTATCAGGTAAAGACCAAGGTCTAGAGGTTTCAGTTAGAAACAAGAACTATATTGATCGTTGGACTCCGGAACATGTGTGTTAAGGTTTGGCAGAAAATTTGTCAGCATTTTGCTCATATCCAGAGCCTTTGTAAGAAACTAAAATTAAGTGTAGTAAATTAATCAGGAAAAAGAAATTTTAAGGCTGTCTTATATTGAGGCATGGCATGTCTGTGCTTTTAGCCAGATCTACGTTAAGAATAAAAAGCAGAGAACCCAGTAGAATGATTTAAAATATTTTTGGTTAGGCCAGAAAGTCAGCTCTGGTAAAGCTGTAGACTGCAAAGATGAAACAGAAGAGAACAGTGCTGAAAAGAGTAAGACAATCAAAAACATGGTGTAAAGGACATCAGAGTAATGAGCAGGACCCCTTCCTTTGCGGCGTCAAGGTGAAAGATTAGCTTTGAGAACAGAGTCACAGAGAACCAGGTTTCAGAATGGTGGTGATCTAAGGAATTTGTTCTTCAGGTACTCATTGCACTCTGCAATTTAGGCATTTGACACTTACAGCCAGAAGAGAGGAAGCCTGGCTACTGTTCCAACTGAGCACGAGTCTTCTGGGGGCCAGGGACAGAAGGTTGTTGCTTGTATCTAGATGTACTCTAAAGGTTCATGCACTCATAGGTGGGGCTTTGGGGAGGTGGCTAGATCACAGGTGTGTGATGCTAGATTAGGGATTATAATACTGGGATAAAGAGCATGTGATAACTAAATTGGTCGAATGTACATCTGAAAGTGGATAATGAAAGCTCCACCCTGACTGTAAGTGACATCATCCTAAAGGTTTGTAGCCTGGATGGGATAAAAGAGAAAGGGAGGCCTCCTGCTTGCTGACCCCTGCATGCACTTCCATGTACTTTTTCTCCTCTGTGATATACCTCTGTCATGCCATGTCACCTTGTCTAGGAGCCAGTTGACTATGAACTGAAATCTCTGCAAACTATAAGCTGAAATGAACTTTCCTCTTTGATCTTTGGATGTTGGGTATTTTGTGTTGGCACAAAGAAAAGTAACAAGACAATGAGAAAGGAAGCATATGAAAAGAAGAGAAGTGAGTGTGACCAAAGCACAGAACGAGGTAGACTGTATCATTGTTCTCAAGTATTCATACTCCACTCTTGATTTCCATGTGTAGCTTACATCCTTTTACTTCATGAGTGTTAGTATCAACTATCGGACTCACTTTGGCTTATAGAATGGAATCTGAGGACTTAAATGCAGTCTAAGGATTCAATTCAGAGTTTCTGACTTTTCTCCAAAAATAAGGATGTCCCAGAGGAGAACTACTCCTGAAATCTGAGTACCAGAATTAGAAAACACAGGAAACAGAACCCACAGTGTTCTCATTGCCTAGCCTCAGCTCTGAGCTGAATGGTCATTACTGTACACCTTACATTTACCAGAAACCTGAAAAAAGTATGGCATATGTTTAGTCCAGAGAGATTTGGAAATTATTAATAATCCAGCATGATCTACCAGTACTGAGTAATATGATCAGTTGTGAACTCTATTTGGCAGCATGAGATAAATTTGAAGATTGCATATCTTTTATGTTCCTCCAATAGTTGTATCACTGATGGCAAAACTTTTAGAGGCTTAGTGTACCAACCACAACCCCAAACTCAATTATTTATTGCAAAGTGCCAAAACTGCAATTAAGCCTAAATACTGAGGTTTTGATTTAAAAAAAAAAAACTTCATGCAACTCAAAGCATCATTGCAAAGTGGGTTCTGTGCACTCACTGCAGTACATATGCCAGAGGTTCGCCACCACTGTCCTAGACTATAGTGAGGTAAATGGACACAAAGAGATACCTACAAGGGTGTAGTAAAATTCTGTTTTCAGGAAATAAAAATTATAAAGATTCTGAAAGCTCATCAAAAGTAAGATGGACTCATATTTTTATACATGAGACTATAAAAATTAAAATGAATATTATATTACTCTAAATTTTTAAAATGTGATGTGTGAAAATATTGCTTAAATCGAGGCATGATGCCAATTTTAAAAACAAGGCAGTTCCAACTTACATATATACTCACATGTATGTAGTACACGTAACTTATATATGTGTTATGTCTTATTATATAATGAATACACATGTATAGATGTATCATATGTGTGTACATGTGTGTATATATGCATTGCATGTTACATATATATCTGCATATATTTGTTAAGGGTTAGATGTAAAATTGCCCCCAATATCGCTTATGTTTAGAAGTGCAGCTCTTAGAAGGTGATTGCATCACAGGGGCGATACACTCCTCAGTTGACGAATCCACTGATGATTTTGTAACCGAGTATACTATTCAGATGGTCTGGTCATAAGAGACTTGTCACTGAGGGCACGATGTGGAATGTTATGTTCTTGCCCAAGGATCTTTTCTTCCATCTCCCTCTGCTTCCTGGCTTCCATGGAGTGAACTGGTGCCTCACTGTGTCCTTTCACTATGCAGTTTCCACCATGTAGCCAATCAATCATCAACTAAACCCTCTGAAAACATAGGTGAAAATAAACCTCTCTTCTGTTACATTCAGAGTGTTGAATATTTTTTTCAGTCATAGGAAAGTAACTAATGAAATACTATGAAATTTTAAAGTATAAAAGCAGATGTCACCTGCTGCCTTGGGGGAGAGAATGGAAAATAAGATTCAAAGAGGATTTCAACAATATTGCTATTCTCTTTCAAAATTTTGAAATCTCCGTTGGCAAATTGCTAATACTTGTTAAAGCCCAGGTCTTTACTATCTACAATTTTCTAATTATATCTACATATTTCATCAAAAACATCATTCTTAGATCTGATTTCTATTTTAGTTGATATCCTTTTGAAATATTTCTTCCCAAAATATAAAATCTGTTCTTTGTATTAGGCCTTGAGGCAACATGGTGTTATGAAAACATTATGTAGTCTGGACCCAGAGCATCTTAGGTCACACTGTTAGTTCTAGATCACTGCAATTATCTAAACTTTCTGTAGTTTTGTTACTATGCAATACTTTGATAATTAGGAAAGAGAAATTGCTGGCCATTTCAAAAGCAATTAGTAAATAAAAATGATCGAATAATAATAACTAACATATACTGAGTATCCTTTATGTTGGATACACTTTCACAAATTTAAAGTGTTAATGCCTTTCTGTTCAACATTTACTTCCATTATTCACATACGGAAATAAAAAGTAAATAATTGAACTACTTGGTTCCTAAAACTTTATGTAACTGTTGTTTTGTTTTACTTCTTGGAATACTTTACTTTTCTTAAAATGGTTAGAAATATTCAGCCTTTCCTGGAAAAAAGCCTCTATTACAAAAATGAGCTAACTTGTGTACTTATCTTAATATTTGGGAATACAAAAGAAATCAATCCAAAGACCCCTTTGGCACAGCTATTATCTGCTGTTTTTCATGGGTCTGCTATGCCAGTTTACATTGCCTTATGTATTTGATGCTTTGGTAAAAATGAACCAACAAATTAAGTATATAATAACATAGGATAAAAGGTGAAATTAATATTGGCTAACAATATGTAATTGGGAAAAACTAGACAATATCAATTTCCTTAGGTTAAGAGAATGATCATTGGGCTTATTGTTTTCTCTTTTCTTCAGGTTTAATCTTATTATATAGTATGTGACGGTGACAAAAGCCCACCAAAGAGTTTTCATTCCAACACCCCAAATTCCAAGATATCCACTTTAATTTGTTTGAATTATTTCATACCCTAATTTTTTCTTGTCAGACAATGTCCATTTATGTGTGACACATTTATCCTTCATGAGGTGTTCAGTTGTAATATAATGGCTCAATTATATCAGCCTACAATTATTTCAATAAAATTATATTTAGAACACAAAATGTTTTAGTATCTTCCAAGTGTGCAGTTTAGCATTATCTTATTTTAACAGGGATGACAGCCTTGCAAATAACCTGACCTTTCTCAATGATAGAGAAATGATCACTAAACAAATTACCCTCTAAAACCTTACACTGCTTAGTAAATTTTTAAATCATGCCAAGCCTGACAGTGATGTCTTAATATTACTCTAGTCTAGACTAAGTCATGGAGTCATGGGCTGAATAATTTTGAAAGCATAAACTTCCTTGTTTTGTGCAAGAAAAAAAATAAATGCAGTTTCACAGTTGCTGAGTGCTATTACCATATATATATGAAAGAGAAGTTTACTGTCTATTGGAATACTCAATTTGTTATGTGACATTTTTGAGGCATGATGATTTGAAGTTTTTATTTAGAGACTTCAGGTAAACCAGTGGTTTCAACCCACAAAAGTTAAAAACGTTTTCCATTAAGTCATTTAATGAAAATGGGTTCATTTTTTACCATATTGAACAATTGTACAAATTGTTAATACCAGCAGGAAAACTGATCATGATGATATACAACTTAAAATATTTCAGAAACTCAGACTGAAAATGAAAAGGTAAAAACTTGTTATTTGTTTCCTAAGAAAATCACTGGTTTGGATCCACCAAGAAAATACTATGGGCCAATATAACCTTTATCAAAGATTACATTTCCCAATTTCAGTGTCAGATAGCCATTAATAAAAGGAACAAACTAGAATTCTCTAATAAACCTCTATATAGTTTAACCTAGAATTTTTATTTAAATAAGTGAAAATAAGTTGACAAACAAGAAACTGCATACAACCAAATAACAAACCAAACAAAAGAAACTCTATTCGAAAAAATTCATTTTTATCATTTATCATACCAAAGAAAAAAGAATGTAGGTCACAAAAGGCATGGACAGCTGTATTTATAGGCCATACTTTCTGTTTTTGGAAACTTGGGTACAGATGGAGTGGAAATCTATTGACATCTATACTATACAGGTATTTAGAAATTCTCCTTTTTTTGATAACTTCAAACAATTACCAGAAGAGCATTTGGGGGCAATAAATGAGAGGAAGAACTAATAGCTCTGTTACATAAAAAGAAACTACCTTTGCAAATTTGAGAAAATTGAAATTTATGCCAGTTGGCCCATTTCTCTATATTTATCAGTAGTATGCTGGAGATAAAAAATTTATAATCTAAAAATATATGCTCAAATATTTATATGTATTTAATATTTCTGAGACTTTCCTTAACCATCTTTTAATATGAGATTTATTGTAATGCAGAATAAATAATCTAGACAAGGAGAAAATCATTATAAATAAGCACAATGCAAATTCAGTGTTTTATCACTTTAATTAAATATAACTTTTGATTTTAATAGAAAAATAGAAATGTATGTAGAAAAAATGCACTAAAATTTTCAGGCATATGTGAGAAAGCTTATTTCTTTAAATCTGGTTCAAATCAGTGTAGAAATACACGAGCCATAAATGTTAATATATTCATTTATTTGATACTTATAAGAATGTCAAATATTCATTTTCTGAAGGATCTTTCCATAGCAATATATTAAAATGGCATCTGAAATTGTGCCTGTAGATTCTGGCTAGTCATTTCCTCATACATTGCTTTTTACCTTTTACCACAATTTTGCCACAAAACATATTACTTGAAAAAATGTTAGGGTCCTGAAAAATAATTGGGTTTTGACACTATACCATGAACTGAAGATTTTCAGTCAAGTCAATAAAACCTATCACATTGGATGTTATATTTGATTTACTTCAGTTAAATCCATAATTATGTTCCTGTTCCTATGATGGATCTTTGGGAAACAGAGCCAAAAGAGTGCTGTGTGAAGGCTTTAACAAAGAGGACAACAGGACATGTTTCTCTTCTGGGGTGGATTGCTCGGTAGGTGTGTGCTCACATAGAGGAAACAAGGAAAGATCTGAGATCCATTTGCAGGATCCGGCTACCTGTGGATGGCTTCATACTCAGTCAACTCTGATGATACCCTGAGTCCAAATTCTGGACTTCCTGCCATTATGAGGTTCGAAACCATGCTTTAGAACATGTTTCAGGAGTAAGCATGAACAGGTTCACGTGCATAATTTACCATTCTCCCAACAGAAAGTTGACCATGACAATCCCTTCCTGATTTAAAGCACTAACAGAACACACTGTAGGATCCACAAATGGTTCTTTAAACCCAAGGGCAGGGAGCATACAGGCTTCTAGAGCTGCCCAGTGAACCAAGTGCTAGAATAGGTGCTTAGAACCAAAGAACTTACCTTCTGTCTAGTATATATCATATAACAATTACCATAAATTCAACTTCTTTTCCAGGATTAACCATGAACAGTTTAACTCAAATATTCAGTTAATCTAGTGACTATCATCCCAGAGGAAAAGGATACCAATCTTACCTGCAACAATTGGCGAGCAGTAGTGTCCAACCACATTTGAGCACCTGACACAACCTGGGGGCCAGTTCCTCAGTGGCCTTTTAAGCAGCAAACTTGCCTGGCTTGATTCTTATCATCGGGGTCTATAGCTTGAAGTAAAGGAATAGGAATTCAAAGCGGCTTAGACACCATTACAGTGGACCAGGTGACTGTCCTGTAAAAAGTGAAATTTAGCGGCTCCCGTATCTAGAGGTTGGATTTAACTTTAGACGAAATGGCATATGAAGTTCTTTGATCAGTCTTCACATCATATCATACATCAAGTGATATCAGAACTTTAGAACATCAATAGAGAGAATAGCAAGCTAGGTGACTACTTGAGGGCTTTTTGAATAACACTTGGAAAATGTAGTTCTTCAAAAATACATGAAGCTATTATACAGTCCATATTTTGTCTTTTATTCACAAAAATGATTCTTTGAAGAAAATTTTATGAAACTCTTTGTTCACAAAAAGAAATAAACCTTGTTCACAAAATTCTTCACTCAGTTTGGGATATGTTACATATAAAAATTAAAGACAAATAAAATATACTGGTAATTATATTACCAGACATGAATAAAATAAATTCCAAGACAAAGTTTTTCAAGTGCATTTTAAAGAAAGTGTATATTGTTCATATAATAATTTCTTCAATATAATTGTAAAAGTAAACAACTTGAATTTTTAAATGAACAAAAATTTTCACAAAGTAACTTGACTAGGTGACTAATAAGCATATAAAAACTTGACAAAAGGTATCATAAAATACATTAATGCCCCTATAACACTAAAAATCAGCCACAGTTAAAACTAGCTAAAAGTAAAATGGTAAACAGTCTCAAATTTTGGTGAAGATATGAAGTTTGTAGTATAAATTAATATTACTTTAGTAGATTGGTATTACCTACTGAGACTGAGCATAGACCCTGGTGCCCAGTGTTCCTCAGCTAAATAACTAACACAAATAATAAGTCTTCAGCAGAAGATATGAACAAGAATGTTTACAGCTCTTTTAAATATATTGACTTCAAAGTGGAAACTGCAAATACTCATCAACAGTAGAGAAAGTGTATTGTAGTGCACACAGATACTGAAACACTCTAATGCAATGAGAAAACAAACTACTAGTCAAAAAAAAGCATGTACAAAACTCACAGATACTTCATTGAACAAAAAATAAACATCAGAAATCACTGATTGTATATAGTAGTTCCATGTGTGTAACAACAATACCACTTTCCATAATAGCTTTGCCAATTTTCCTTAACACAAATGGTGTGCCAGGTTTCCAGTATCTATGCAGCCTCCCCAGTACTTGTTAACTTTCTTTTCAGTAGTGTCCACCCTATCAGGCTTATCATGGATGTCTCATTAAGTATTGATTTGCATATCCCAGATAGTAATATTGAACACATTTTCATATATCTGTTGGTCATTTGTATGTCTTCTCAGGAAAAATGTCTATTTGGTTCCTTTGCTTGTTTTTAAATAAGGTTCTTTATTTTTTAGTTATTGAGTTGTGTGTGCATATTATAGATGTGGGATATTGTCAGATGTATGCTGTGCAAATATTTTCTCAACTGCTTTTCATTTTCTTAATTGCTAATGACAGTGCAGAATATTTTTGTTTGATGATGATCTTAGCCAATTTCCTTGTCTTTGGGACAAATACCTGACACATTTTTAAATGAGGAGAGGTTTATTTTGGCTCATATTTTAGGAGTTTCAGCCCTCACATGGTGGGATGGCTTCAGGGAGAAGCAGCATGACAGAAGGTATGGAGGAAAGCTGTTCGTAACATGGCAGCCAACAAGCAGAGAGAGTCCAGGAAGATAGCAAGTAGTTATAATGATCTTATAGTGCAATCACTTTCCACAAGTCCCATCTGTGGTTGTATCAGGCTTTAGTGTGATATCTAGATATAAACCACAGCCTTCCACTTCTGGTTTCCAAAGGACTCATGAACATCTATCTCTTTATGCAAACTGTGTTTAGTTCATCTCTGAGAGTTGCCAAAATTCTACCAGTTCTAGCACTCCTGAAAAGTCCTTGTCCAGAATCTTTGTATGGCAGTGCCTAGTGAGAGGATGTTGACTGTCATTGGAGGCAGGCCCTTTCTCTGCTTTCTGGCTGCCATGAAGTAAACAGCTTTGCTCCACCACATGCTCTGGCCGTGATGTGCTATGCACCTCACCATAGGTCCAAGACAATGTGCTGACCAACCTGACTGAACCCTCTGAAACCATAAACCAAAATAAATCTTGCCTCCATATGAGCTGAGTATTTCAAGTATTTTGTCAAGTATTTCAAGTATTTCAAGTATTTTGTCAAGATGATGAAAAGCTGACTAGCAAGGGTAGAAATTCCAATCTGCTTCCTTCTTTCTGAGCAGGAAGATCATGTGGCAGGCAGCATGCCTCTTTTCTGCTTTCCTACACAAAACCTCAGGAAATGAATAAAATGGAGAAATTGTTGATCAAAGCATAACTCCCATGATCTGAAGTTGAACCACCAATGGAATCCTTCTTCTAAACTGAAAGTTCTTGATTCTGATCTTCACTGACTGCATTACTGTCATTATTCTGCTCTTCTTCAACCAGACTGTCCCATCAGACTCTGCTCACATAATTCTAGGCTTACTTTTAGAACCAGCATCTCCAATCCTTTTCAGACTCTTTCCTTGAACTAGTTCAAATGCATCTAAATCACATGATCAATTGCAGTCACAGTAATGACCCACTTCTCAGATACCAAAGTCTGTCTTAGTCATTTTCTCATCACTGAAACACAATACTTGACACCCACAAATTAAACGAAAAGTTGTTTATTTTGGCTCACACTCTTTAAAGGTTTTAGTCTGTAGCTGGCTGGCTCCAAGGCAGCCCAGTCTGGCAGAAAGGCATAGCAGAGGAGAAGCCATTCATCTCATGGCATCTAGGAATTAGAGATAAGGAAGGAACTGGGAAGGGAGATACAACCTTAAGGATCATGCCCACAAGGACTTGCCTCTTCCAACCAGGCCCCAGCTCCTAACCATCTATAATGCCCCTGTAATCTAATCTGTTTCCAAAGATCCTACCAATGATTGCATGAGGCTTCAGAAAGATATTTAGGTATAACTTATAACAATGCAGTTCCCTTTGCTTATTTTTGTGGGTTTTTTTTTTTTGCCTGAACTTACAAAAACATATCCAGGAAATCATTGCCTTGCAGTTTCTGTTTTCTTCTAGAAATTTATGATTCAACTCTTATGTTTAAGTTTTTAACCTATTTTCTTTAATCCAGTTGTTTTTGTATTTAATATAAGAGATACATTTCAATATTCTGCATGTTGATACCCAGTTTTCCCAGTATCATTTATGGAAGAGAGTATCCTTTTCACATTGCTTTCTTGGAGCCCTTGTTGAAATTCCATTGATCAAATATGCTAGGTTTATTTGTAGACTCCCTATTCTGTTCTATTGGGTAATATATTTCTTCTTATGCTAGTTTTAACTTGTTTTGATTATCATAATAATTTGAAATCAGACAGTGTGATGACTACAATTTTGTTCTTTTTCTTCAAGATAATTTGGCTCTTTGGGGGTTTTTTGTAGTTATGTATTCATTTTATAATTATGTTTTATGATTCTGTGAAAAATTGCTTTTGAAATTTTGATACAATTTCTGCTGAATCTGTATGTTGTCAGTATAGTTCGTTAAATGTATTTTATTGTGCATTAACAAAACAAGTGTTATTTACAATAACAGAAACAAATTCAATAATTTATCATATGCCTATAAGAAAGATTTAAAAGTCATTTGGAAATAAACACAATATAGTAATTAAAATATTAAAATTTTCATATTTCATAAATTTTACAGAAAAATTATTTTTAGATCATATTGTTACTATAGTTACCATAGACTGGAAATAATTAGTTCTCCAAGGTCAACACAAGGACAACTATAGCAGTAAATTTTCATCCTGCATGAGCTTATTGTCTTAGTGTTTTTCTTTTATGTATCATATATTTTGAAAGGTCTTTGGCTGCAAATACCACAATAATTTTATTAATAAAGCAAGGTGCTTCAGTCACACATTCAGAGTCTCCATGTACCATTTATACAAAACTGACCTGAAGAAAATTATGTAACATCTCTGTTGTTCAGTTTCCTTAGAAATAAAACAAAGAAATAACAGTAGTTTCCTCATTATCTCATACATAAGAAGCACCTAAAACAGTATCCAACACATAAATACACGATAAATGTTACCTATTGTTTTTTCCTTGGATTTTGACCTTGCACCCACATCCAGGACCACTTAGAGTTATGTTGATGGAATTTGACAGGCACTTTACTGTGAATCAAATCTTTAATCTAAAGTATGCTCCATGTGCTTCACTTACTGTCAGCCAACATAAGTAATTGCTCAGACAGTCATTGTCCTCAGTTTTTGTCAAACACTCAAGATAATTCCCAGATGTAGTTTTTCATCCTGGTAAACACATGAGATTTATTTTTCAAAACATGATAATTTGTCAATAGCAATATCTAAGCTTTCATTTTCAATTAGTACTCCCAACTTACTGCTTCATTAATCCTCTCATTTTAAATGATGTTAACACATTGAATAAGTGAAACTTTGAAGGTTTTTTTATTCACATGTATATGTGTACATTTGGCCTCTCCTATGTGCTTGGTAATATAATAGTCACCAAGAATGAACCAGCAGACAATTTAGAAAACTATGATTGGTGGGAGGAACCCCACCAAAAAGTAACCCAACAATTAAACAGGAGGGAGAAGTGCTGTGAGCAGAGAAGTAGAGGGATTAGAAGATAATCTAGAGAGCAAACCTTCCTTAGCAACCAGTTCTGCCCTTGGACACAGACAAGAGGGACCACTATCCTGGCCCTGTGCCTTAAATGGCTTCAGGTATTACACACACACACACACACACACGTTTATTTAAGAGCACATTCTCCGTCACTAAAGATTCAGAATGTTGTATGGCCCAAATGTAGCATAACACAAATTAGCTCTAGGAAAATCCTTCTTCATTTCTCTTGCTTTGTGCCCTCAAAACAATGGGTGACTAACTTCCAAGACACAGAAGCCTTAAAAGTTGTGTTGCAGTCATACTAAAAGGTCAGTTTTTGCTTTATAGTGTAAGAAGGATTTGAGAATCACAAGTTCCCATGTAAGGCAGATGATAGTATTTACATTCTCCAGTGCTTCCCAAAAGCCAGACTACAAAAGTATTTTCTGGAATGAAGTATGGGTGTAGTGCCCAATAACTGCTTTCTTGTTTCTTTTTGTGACCCAATTCATGGTTGGAGGCATACAACAAATTTACACAGTATTCATAGTAGGTATACCTGTTGGCTATCTTTACTTTGTAAAACTAAAGAAATAGTTTTACTCTTGAGTTTGTATCTGTATAGATCTAGATTTAACAAAGTATGAAGAATGATCATTTTTACACCTAAATGGACATTAGATGGAAGAATGAGGTTTTATTTTCATAAAAAATCAAGATTTAATTAAATTTTAATTACATTAAAGTTAAGTATTAATTTATAATTTTGACTTAAAGTATTGTAACCATTAATTCAAATTTGTATATTTGCCTCTTTATAAATAATTTTAAATGTTTTAGAAGACAACTTTTCTGGAAACCCAAATAATTTAAATTTTTCCATTTATAAATTTCTTTAATTTAAATTTTTCATTTTGTTCACTTCAAAAACAATTTTTAAAGCTTTTCAACCTTTTATATACGGGGTCAGCAAACAATGGCCACTGAGGTGACACAACACCTGTTTTTGTTCAATAAAAGTTTTTGAGACCACAGATGGGCCCACTAATTAGTATAGTATATCATGTTTTCTTCAGTACCCATCAGTGTGTGTATCACTGATATTTGAGAATAATTGGCTACACTGAAGTTCTTGTATGGGCAACAATAAAAGTGTGTTGTTGCCAGCCACAGCTCAAGCTTATTCTCTCCTACTCAATCTTAAGCAAATTGAATATTTCCTTACTCTAGAACCACTTAATCCCACAATTTGGAGATTCAAATGTCTGTAGTTTATGGCAAATGTTTTATGTCATAAGATTTCTGTATAAACTTGTATTACCTCCTGTCTGTATTCTCCTCTTTAGCATTCTGCAACTAGCATGCTAGGCCACAGATAATACAAAAGGAATGTCTTCATCTTCCATTCATAAAATATGTCCTTCACCACTCTCCATTACTAGTGTTGCTGCTTCTAACCTATTCTACATACAGCATCCAAAGCTGTGTTTATAAATTTAACCTGCGTAGAACTCTTAGTGAATTCTTGAAATTCTCAGAAGTTTGATGGTCTTCAAGAAATGAGCCAGAAAAATTATGGAAAGACAAATCATGAATAATTTTTAAATGAGTGCAATTATTGTCAAGATTCAGAAAAACTTGTGTGGCCATTTTAAACCAAGAAGTGGTTGAGTGAGACTCAGATTTGTGTCAGTTTTCTCCATAGCAGACGATGACAGAGCAATAATTACAGGATTTTAAGGAAAAGAAGATGTAATTAACCCAGGCAAAATGTCTTCCAAATACACACCAAAAATCAACAAATTGTAGACAAATTTAGCCAACTATGAGATGAAAACAAAGCAATCTGAAATTTAGAAAACACGGTAAAGAACTGATGATGAGCATTTGTTGGACATAAGCATAATACTAAGACTTCGTAAATGTGAGGATTTCAGCTCCAGAACTGAACGTAAATGTTGTGACCTTTGACAATGTAAACATGTTCTGTCATTTAAATCAGGTTTATGAAACGAGTTAAAAGCAAACATAAAAATTTCAGTTTCTACACTTTTACAGCAGTAGCAACAGACTTAACAAAATTGAGTAATGTGGTTGAAATACTCTTATTCAAAATTTAAAGTTTTCTTCTAATTTTCCTTCAGAATAAGGAAAGATCTTACTAACTATAATAATTTGTGGTCAGAAACTATATAAATTTATCAGCTCCTTGAGTGTTATCTCTTTCTAAATAATTAACATAAAATATAATGCATTTAGTTAAAATAAAATAACTTGATTTTATTATTGTTATTAAATGAACAATACTATATGTATATATTCCTTTAAGTCTCTAACTGATGTCAAAATGTGACCACTGAGTGGCACTAAAAGATATATTAATTGTGTTAGAAGTAGGTAAGTAAAAGAAATTGCAAGAAGTACAAAATGCTGTCAAGAAATAAATGAATTAAAATAATAATTTACAAGTATTCACCAAACTTTATTATAAAGCTGGCACAATGACATGAATGAGAAATCGTGCTAGAAGGCTGACAAGTGGAAGGGAGAGGAATGGAAAGGGGAGGGTGTGTTCCACTTTTCACATGTTAGACACTGAGGTGCTAAAGTGCCTGAGAGGACACTAAAGAAACAAATTATTTTAAATCTCCAATTTCATGGGTTAAAAAATGTATCTGTATTTTTGAACACTGCTTTTAATAGTGTTTCATTAAATAACACTTTAACTATACATAGGTGGTATTCAATACATAATAAGGTTATAAGTCTTTGAGGAGTTTATGATTCCCTAGGCATTAAATTAGATACATTTGTAGTAATATTTGTATCCTTAAGGTAATTTTATCAAACACAGAAGTATCCTTTGCATTATCCTCACTGTTTACTAACATCTATTTCTTTTTTTTTAATTTTAAAGAGAATAAACCAAAACAACAAAATGGAACCCAATAAAACAGCAAGAACAATATTGAACTTCAAAAATAACACAGAGAGGCCTTGGATATAGCTCAGTGCTATAAGCATCTGCCTGACAAGAGCAAGGTACTGAGTTTGATTCCCGGTACAAAAAAAAAAAAAAAAAAACAGCAAGAAAGAAGAAAATCCCCCATAGTTGCTATATTGCATATTGTTATCCTCTAAATAGGTGCCCAAACTATCAGTTTTAGGCCTGCAAATTTAATCAAACAATACAAGCCTTCAGTTGTTTTTTTTTACTTTAGTAGCTGTCATTTCAGCCTACCTTCCTCCAAATCATCTGGTTGATCGCAGGGGTTGGGGGAAAGTTCGGCTCTTCTTGTCTCCCATCCTGTGCACTGGCTGGTTCACGGGAGAGGGTTAGCTTCTTGGTTCTTCTCCCAGCCTGTGTGCTAAAAGCCTATTTATGATCCATATGTGTTCATAAATGATCACACTGTTATCCTTATTTGCCAGTCTAGTGACTCTAAGCAAGAATACCAGGGGTTTGTGTCATTGTATTTTGTTAATCAACCCATGTTAATAAGTGAAGTGGGGCCAGGGATATAGCTCAGGGACACAGCACCTGCCTGTCAAGTACAAGGTCCTGAGTTCAATTCCTGGTACTAGAAAAAAAATAGTAAAAAAGTGCAGTGTTGTATTCATTTGTTTGTAGAAGCCAAAATATACGTAAAATGATAAACTACTGAACTTGTAACTTCTACATCTTTTAGAAAACAAAAAATTCTTCTGACTTCCCTCCTAACTTTTTCATAGTTACCTGTATGAATTTGAAAAGACTTTGTGCAATGACTGTAACATTACACCTTATAGATTCTTTGTAGGCTTTTGGATCTCTACAATAAGAAAAACTAGAGCTAAAATTTAGAAAATTTTCAACCTATTTCCACACACTTGATAGATCTACATGTAAATTAGAAGGTGATATATATAATATATATTATATATTATATATTATATATTATATATTATATATTATATATTATATATTATATATTATATATTATATATTATATATTATATATTATATATTATATATTATATATTATATATTATATATTATATATTATATATTATATATGATATATTATATATTATATATTATATATTATATATTATATATTATATATTATATATTATATATTATA
>PVJX010008269.1:0-20046 GCA_004027295.1 Dolichotis patagonum | reverse complement strand
AAATGCATCTTATTTTCTCTGGCTGTAACTTCTTTCCTATACATTTTCTGTCCCTAGGACTCTGATGTTTTAAAAATTTTCTTAAAAAGGATAAAAACAATACTTCAAACAATAATCATTTTCACTGAGCATTGGAGAAAAATGTAGTTTCTATTTCAAAGGTATTTGAAATTAGACTGAGTTCCTTCATTATTAAAAGACCACAGACTTGTAGGCCCCCAAAATGAAAACAAACTGGAACATTGTTCTATGCTGAAAGTTACCAGATAGGTGAGCTTGTTGAGTTACTATACTGTCTCAAGTAAAACATTAGTAATTTTTCTTGTTCAGTATATGAGTGTTGAGTGTGACAGTTCAAGTATATTAACAGAAAGGAACTCAATAAAAGAAATCAGGTGTTTACCAAATCTATAGAAGAGCAAGCACTAGATTGTGAGTACAACCTTCAAAGAATGATTGCCCAGAGCCACACAGAAATGGTTTACCTGCAGAGTTACAAACTCCGACATACGTGAACAATTCATAGAAAAACTGAGCTCAAAATTGTGTCACCACTGCTGTGAACCAGTGGAGCCCTGTGAACTAGTGATGCAGCAATTAAACAGATTTAGGAAGTCATCACTGCTCCAATGACAAGTGTCAATTAACAAACACAAAGCGCTTGTGTGGGCACTCTGAAGTTACTATTAGAAAACACATGCCTCTATAGCTGTGCTTTCCAGTAGTGAAAGCCAAATAAAAAGCAGCGAGAGGATAGCTTCTATCTCCTTGCTACCTTCCAAATCATACTTCAGAACACCTCCTTAAGAAACCTGGTTTGCATTACAAACTCCAGTTTTTAAAAGATTTGAGAAGTATTGATTTTAGATTTTGTACCCCTGCAGCATAAGGAACCTTCTTCTATAGAATCCCAGGAAAATAGATCATGAGCTGCCATTGGCATTTCCAAGGCAGCTTAATTACTACCATGCCCAAGCTTCAGATGCTCATTTAGGGAACACTGGGGAATCACGGGGGGCCTGAAGAATCTTGAGAACCAGCCCTAAGCACAGATTTGTAACTGCTGTTTGTTCAGTGAGCAGCCTCAGAAAACAACACATTTGGGAGATCAATAGTGTGGGTAAGTATAAACGCACTTATTCCTAGCCAACAAAACTACTGTATGTTGATGCCTTTCCATCTCCAAAGGCACATATTTACAGCCATGACTTTAAGAAATCTCCAACATACAAGTGTATTTTCATTGTTATTTTTATGATATATAAAATAGTATTTTAACTTTGTGATTTTCTAACTTGCTTTTACTCTTTCCTTGACTTTAATGTTCCCTGACTTTTCTCCTCATTTCTACTTGCTGGTTTCTGCTGCTCATTAAAATATTTACTTCAGCATGAGTTTGAGTACTGTTACATGGAAGACCATTTCTGAACATTACTATCCCTAGCATAATCCAAGACTAATTTAGGGAGAAATAATATTAAGCCTGCAGGAATGCTAATTCTCTGAAATCATAGTGCATTATGCACCTGCCTTTGCCCTAATACAAGTCAGTATATTAAAGTTCATTATTGAATTTATTCTACTACACTTATAGAACATGTTTGTAGACTAAGTGGCAACAGCTGTTTCTTCCTCCAGTTAGCTATCTTGCCTTGTAAAGAGCAAAACTTTCCATATCATATTGCATTCTATAAATATTCTGTTTTCTTCTGTTTGTAATCAGTAGTTACATTTCCCCATGCCATCTTGGCAGATATTCTATTTGCTTTCCAAGTACACTAATCTCAAAAGTAGAAAGTCTTAGTTTTGAAAGAATCTTTGCATTTTCTTTAAAAATTAGTATAAACTAGAACCATTGTTCAATCTTATTTTGAGGAGCTCTGAGGTAACTATGACTTTTGGGACTTTTTTCAGTGTTGAGGTACAAGCTATATTTTAAACTTTCTAAAGATTAAATGAGAATATTGTGGGACTAGAATTATATGGGTTGTTCCTTTTGTCTACTTTCTCCATTTCAATGAAGTTGAATCATTTTAATCAATGATGCAACATTACCTTTATAAAGGGAATCTGAAGAACATACCAGTTTTCAAGAATTCTATTGGGGCTGGGGATTTAGCTCAGTGGTATAAGTGCCTGCCTTGCAATCTCATGGTCCTGAGTTCAATCCCTGGTACTAATATAAAAAAAAAATTGTTGTCCTGTTCAAGAATTCTATTATCATGCTGTGTAAAGTCATGGTCATTTAAGTTTGAGAAAAGAAGTAACTTATTCAAGTCTGCCAAGCTACAATGTACCAGTGTTATAAATTTTTATGTTCACATATTTAAATTATAGTTTTATTCAGATGAAACACAAATCACATTTTACTTTCACTTTTTCACAGGGTATAACTGAGTGGTTTATTGTATACTCAGTGGTACAAACATTACTGTTATCTAGTTCAATGCAATTTCGTCACTCTTCAAGGAAATCCTACACCCATTAAAAATCACTTTCCATATCGCTCTCTCTTCTTATCCTCGGCAAGCACTAATGTTTCTGTCTCTATAGATTGGTCCACTCTGAACATTTCATATGAGTAGTATCATAGAATTTGTAGATTTTAGAGCTGGGCATGGTAACACACACTTGTAATCCCAGCACTAAGGAGGCTGAAGCATGAAAATCATTACAAGTTTTGAGACCAAGATGAGCTACAAAGTATGCTCAAGGCCAGCCTGAACTGCAAGACTGTCTCAAAAAAGTAAAAAAAAATAATAATTTGTAGCTTTTGTGACTGTTTCTTCCATTTAGCATAATGTTTTTCAAGGTTCATCCATGTTGTAGCAATTCAGTCTTTTTTATTGCTGAATATTACACTATTACATGATGTATCTTTTTTCCCTGTTAATTTATTCCTTAGACTCATTCCATTTTGAACATTATGAATTATTAATAATATCATCATGAACATTAATGTTCATGCCTTTATGTGGACATAAATTGTAAATTCTCTTAGGTACGTACAAAGGAGTAGAACTTCTGGGTCATATGGTAATTCTACATTTAGTACTTTGAGAAACTGTCAAGCTTCTTTCCAAAGTATTAGGTGCACCATTTTGCTGTCCAACAAGAAACAGATATAGATCCAATTCCTCCCCATTGTTTTCAATACTTTTTATTGTCTGTTTGTTTTAAAATCCAACTTTGTGCATGTGTTTTTTATTGTAATTTAATGAAGACAGGTTCTCTCTAAACTTTGGTGTCGCATGGGTGGAGAACAGTGATATTTAAATCAAACATCACAAATAGTTGAGTTTAAATATGGTTGGAGCAAACAGTTCTGTGCAGGAACCTTGTGGATAAAACACTTGGGAAGAGAAATTGCAGCACCATTTGTCAGCACTTAGTTCCCCAAGGGTAAGCGACAGTCTGAGCACAAATTGGAGAGGGAGAAGTAACTATCTCCAAGGTAAATGCACACAATAACCCTGGTGGTATTTCAGAAATAAAAAGTATAAGAAGAATTTTAAATTTGAAGGAATAATGTGTGCCCTTAGCTAAATAGTAATTTTCTTTTCATGGAAGATACACTGCATATGTTAGTTTCAGTCTCAAACACAGTCACCTGAAATTACTTATTAATATGCACATTTTCCCACCTAAACTCTTAGCACCTGGAACTCAAAAACTGCTTTATTTATCCTTATATTGCATAGAATAGTCTCTACAAAGTAAGTGCTAAGAAATATTGCTGGGAGGGTATCAGGTTCTAACCTAGATCCCCAATCTCCCAAAAGATGTATGGTGAAGGCTTAAATAAATGAGACAAGTGGTATGATTTTAAGGCTCCAGGAGGGTCAAAACCCTTTATCTAAGTTCGAGACACTGAGGGCTAAGACAAAGATTTCTCTGGATTGCCCATATTATTAAGTCCAAAACAAAGGGTAGGGAAACTGAGGAAAGCACAGGAAATGAGCAGGACCTTGGCAGTCACTTCAAAGACTTCTCCAAGTAGTAAATTATGCTAATTTAGGAGAACCATCTTATCTCCAGGATGACATTTATGGTAGGAGTGTGAATGTAGGAGTGAGATTCTTTCAGCTGCAGTCTCTATTTACTTAATTAGTGCTGGAGTCCAGGTACCCTCAGCTGTGCCTTATCTTGCCCTTTGAGGTATCTCTCACCTCACAGGCCACTACAGGCCTTAGCCAGGACCAGTGAGTCATAGAGGTTCACTTGCTATGAATCAGCTCCCATCACCAGGCAAGGGGTCAGGGCCTAGGGCAGACTCATCAATAAACATAAAAAGCCAATTAGTTAATTTTAAATCCTGCTCAGAGCCACTTCATAGTGGTATCCAACAGGAGGGGTCAATAATAAACCTTGATATATGTTATCTGAACAGGGATATCAAAAGAGCCCGTGAAAGGGGAGTCAAAGGCAATGGCAGAGATTTTATTGTTATCAAGAGTCATCCTTAATACCTGAGTGAAGGATTACACTCATCTTTTTTACTTGTTTTCTGTTCACTCCTCTCCTATAATCTATCTCTTTTTCCCCTTCCTTTTTAACTTTCTACATTACTTTCTTTTATTAAATATTTCTGAACATCTGGAACTATGCCAGAGACGAGAGGTGCAAAGATGAACAAGATGCAGATCCAAGACCTGCTGTCATTAACTTTTTCCTTCCAGAAAATATTAAGGTAAATAAATATGGAGTTCACACAGGAAAGGGTTGTGGGATTATAGTATGTGAAGGTACCATGGAACCATGTAAGAAGACAGCTTAACCCAGAGTATGATGATAGAGAACTCATCTTGGCAAGAGTGGTCTTAAAAGTGGGACATAACTACCCTAAGTTAAATGGAAAAAGGAAGAGTGCCCTTGAAGAGCGATACAACCTTCACAAAAGCCATCTGGTAAACTACAGCTAGACGAATTTTACAGCCTAAAAAAGACTTAGTGTGACTATGGCATTAAATTTAAAGGAGGCAGAAAGAGGGAGGAAATTCAAGAGTGTGTACTATGCAGGACTGAGATTTTGTCTTTATCCCAAGTTCATACAGGAGTTCTTGAAGGACTTTCTTAGCCTTCTAATGTTAAGCATTCTGTGATTTCCTACACTCTTTCTTCTTCCATAGCTCCTCTGAGTCCTTCTATGACTCACTAGTTAGATTGCAGGAAGACATGAGTGACTCATGTCCATAAATAAGTTCAATCATGTGTCTGGCTTATCTTGAGGCCTTCATTTAACACTTTTCTTACCTTCAGCAGCACTGAATTTCCCAGGGCATTATTTGGCCTCTAGGAGGGAGTGTTTCAAGTTTACTCTAATTATCCAAGCATGGAACTCAAGCTCTAACTCTCAATGGAGCAGGGACCATATCTATGTCCCAGTGCCACATTTTATTTCCTAAGCAGCAAATGATACTGTATCCAAGCATCTCACAGAATGACCCTAAAATCCCCCCATTATGTCCTAGATTCAAACCAAATTTAAAGGACTGAGTGTGGAGCCCATATCTGAAACTAACATTGTAGCATCTTCTCCAAGCTTTCTCTTACATTTACTAATTTCCCCAAGGTTCTGTCTCAGATTGTCACCAATATAAATTCATGCTAGCCTATTCTTAGCAGATCCAGCTGTCTAACAATCTCTCCAACATCTTCTCCATACTAATTTTTTCTGACTCATTAAGAATACAAGTCAACATTTTCAAGGCTTGTGGTTTTCCCCCTGCCCTGAGTTCTTCAAAGAATAGCAAATATAATTAACATTTTAAAATAATAAAAATGCACAAATCACATCTTGCTTAAATCCTCTATTGGTTTTTTAATTTAATTTGAATAATGTCCAAATTCATTACATTGGAATAAAAATTTAGTCTGTGGTCTGATTGCCTTTCCAAATTTGTCCTGTATCCAGTCGTGCTGATGAAGCATCATCATACCTCAGACCCTCTATCTTTGCCATTTACTCTGCCTAGTCTCTTCCTAGGTCAGCATCTGACAGGCTTTTTCTTATCCTTTGCTCAAATATGATTACGTTTTCAAGTAACATTTCTCCCAAACCCTTCATAACTCCCCTCTTACAGTCACTACCTCATCTATTTGCTTTATACTTGCAATATATGCATTACTTTCTGATATTAAAGTCATTTGTCCTAAATTTTTCCCACTGAATGGGAAGTGAGTGACAATGGCACTTTTGTCCATCTTAAAATCTGGTTTCAAATCTTTATATGTTCTAGACAGAAGTAATTGGTCTGAGGGACAATTGGCTGAATTTTTCTCCTACTCTGTGGACTGCCTTTTCACTCTTGGTGATTTCTTTTGTAGTACAAAAGCTTTTCAATAAGATGAGAACCCAGTTGTTGATTCTTTGTAGCATTTCCCATGCAGTCTGGCTTTTGCTCATGAACTATGCCTACATCTATGTCTTCAACATTTCTACCTATTTTCTCTTCTACTAGATTTAGCATTTCTGTTTCAATATTTAGATCTCTGATCCATTTTGACATTAGTTTAGTGCATGGTGATAGACTTGTAGTCTTTTTATACAATGGAGTACTACTTAGTTATAAAGAAACATAAATTTGAGACTTTTATAGGTAAATGGATGCAACTTGAGAATATAAGTGAAATAAAAAGTGAAATAAATCAGAGTCACATGTGTAAACATCATATGTTGTGATGTGAGAAGCTCAAAGAGTAAATAAGGTCAAAAATGTACAAAAGATACTGTGAAATGGGAAGAAAATGTTCAAAAGGAAAGAGGAACTGAGGTGGAAGAAAGGAGAAAGAAAGGAAAGGAACAGGAAAAATATGAAGTACTTAACATACTTATACTACTAGGTTTTCTTCATTAAAAAAAGGTTTGGGCTAGAATCATTTGGACAATTTTTCATGCCTGTATTTTGTACTCTGAGTAACAATATGCAATGTATTAACTATTGTTATTCTCCTAGCATTTTGTTTTGAAATTTTGTTTTACTTTTTTCCATAAAAAAAAGAATTACAAGCAAAACATAGTATAAAGATAAAGCTGAAGGTAGTTACACCAAGAAAAGAAAGAAGTGTGTGTAAGGAATAAAATTATGCCTTCTAAAATATTTGATATGCTTGGAAAATCAACTTTTCAACTTCAGAAACTCAGAAATAAAATTACTAGCGTTAAATCACAGCTCCAGACACCTCTTATGCATCACTTGTGTTTATGTCCTCAGGTACTTGCTTCTGCACAGACACCACCAGAGTGATTAACACATCCTCATCCACATCAGTTCATGTCTGGGTCCAGAGTCCTTTGCTGCAGAATGATGCACTTGGCATGCATGCAAACCCAAAGAGGACCAAATGGGGTTGCTTTCTACTTGAAAACCCTGGACCTATGGTACATGAATGATGGAGAACAGATCCCTCTCAGATTCTTCACTATAAAGAGTTGCACATGACTTCTAGAAGAAAGCCTCTTGGGAGGCATCCAATTGCATTCGATACAAAGCAGTGGCCAGCTTTTTAATACATCCTATGCTATACTCTGTCTCCTTGCCTCATTTCTTTCCCCACTCTTGTTTCCCTTAAGTTGCCAAGAATTTAGAACAACTAAAACTATCATTTGCCATTAATGGGATAGTAAAATTTTTCTACAATTCTCCTTTGTCCTTTTCTTCTGTTAACCCTATCCCCTACCTTCTTGAATGTCTTACATGAATATACCTTACAGAAACTTGCAAGCCTTTTCATGTATCTGAGCTTATGAAAGTAATCTACGGGGGGATCAGAATTTAAATTTGAAGTCCATTCTCTTAAACTGATACATGCAGCCAGAAATAACCCAGAAAGAAAATGAAATGGAAAATATGGAAGGAGAGTGTGTTAGAAGGAAAGAATAAAATAATGGAGAAAAGAAAGGAGTGAGGATTTTTAAGAATTAAACAAAAAATCATTTTTCAAATTTTAAATGTATACCATATTCTGCTAAAAAATAAATAAAATGTATGCCTGGGAGAGCTGGGAAGATGGCAGATCAATAAGCAGCAAAGTAGAGCCTCTCTGAGAGAAACAGCTCAGATGCTGGAATACAGCATCCTGCAGAAGACCAGATGGAAGGAGATGGATCCTATCAACCCAGGAACAAACTAAAGTGAAAAAAGAAGAAAACGAAACAAAGAAAAGAAAAGAAAAGAAAAGAAAAGAAAAGAAAAGAAAAGAAAAGAAAAGAGAAAAGAAAAGAAAAGAAGAGAGAAAAGAAGAAAAGAAAAGAAAAAAAGAAAAGAAAAGAAAAGAAAAAAGAAAAGAAAAGAAAAGAAAAGAAAAGAAAAGAAAAGAAAAGAGAAAAACATGTACAGAAGGCTGTAGCCAGACACACTCTCACTGGAGCCAGTTCCACTGTGCATGAAACACCGCTGGAATCTGAAGACGCATTGCCGCAGTGAAGTTGGGGATTGGCAAGCCCGAGGACCTTGGCAGGAGGACATGATTGCAAAGAGGAGAGGCAGAGTGGAAAAGAGCACTGACTCAGAGATCTGCACTGGTTTGCAGTGAGTGCAGGGAACTCAGTCCTTCTGCAGGAGTGGGCAACTGGCTGGATGAAATTTTTGAGTCAAGTAGGTAAGCCTGGAACCAGAACTGCAGTGGCTTCAGTCAGCCACTCCTAGTGCAGAGCAGATTAGTGAGAATTGCTTTGGACTGAGTCCCTCACCTGAGTGTGATTCAGTAGCCAAGGACAAGATTTCCCTGAAGTTATCCCTAACCAACACAATCTGTATGGCACACACTAATGTGGTGAAGACTGCCAGTGGTTGACCAGCTCAAAAGGGAGGAGCCAGTCTGCCCCACCCCGCTTGTACTTCAGTAGTCAACAGCAGACTGGGAAGGGCAGCAATCCCTAGCTAGCGTGCTTCAGAGTAATCATAACCAATACAGGAAGTGCCAGGGACCCCTTCTATCCACTTGTCTGGAAGAAACCAGAAACATGACAAGAGGAAGAAACAAAAGGAAATCTCCAGTCTCCAACCCAAACAGTACTGGCCCAAGAGAGGTAAACACAGAAGAGATCAGAGTTTACACACCTGCAGTTTCTGAAGAAGCAGCATTTGACACAAAGAAATATCTTCATGACATTATAAAAGAACTCAAAACAGAAATACTAATAAATAGAAATAGTAATAATAAATACTAATAAATAGTAAAGGAAGATATAAGAAAATTAATAAAAGAAGTGCTAAGCATCTCTCAAGAAGACACAGATGGAAGAGTGGAGAATCAGAGAAAAGGAAGGGAAACCTTTGATGAAGAATATTTAAAAAAAATCTAGAATACATGAAACAGATTCAAAGAGATTACCAGGAAATTAAAAACTCCATTGAAAGCTAACAAAACTGCCTGAAAGAAACTAAAGATAGACTATCAAACCTTGAAGATAGGTTTGCAACGTGTGATCATTAAAGGAAAGATCTCTTAAAAATAACAAGGAACCAGGAAGTAATAATACAAAAGCTAGAAGATGACAAGAGGATCTATAACTTAAGAACAAAAAATGTGAGTGAAGAAGCAGAGGTAAACACAAATTAAATACAAAGGCTATTTACAGAAATAATTAAAGAAAACTTCCCAAGCATAAGAAAAGGAAATGATATTCAGATATATGAGGCATACAGAACTCCAGCCAGCTGTAACAAAAATAGATCTACACCAAGACATATAATAATCAAGATCCCAAAAATTCAACACAAGAACAGAATATTAAAATCTGTCAGAGAAAAGAAACAGATCATCTATAAAGGAAAACCCATCAGAATCACAACAGATTTCTCAACACAAACCATCAAATGAAGAAGAGCTTGGATCAAAGTATTCCAAGCACTGAAAGAAAATAACCTCCAAACCA
This sequence comes from Dolichotis patagonum, assembly GCA_004027295.1. Taxonomy (NCBI): domain Eukaryota; kingdom Metazoa; phylum Chordata; class Mammalia; order Rodentia; family Caviidae; genus Dolichotis; species Dolichotis patagonum. The sequence continues at coordinate 10,166 of PVJX010008269.1, read as the reverse complement.
GATTGATGTACTTTGCAAACTATTTCTCAAAATTAATGGAGAAACAAGATGCTTCCTTGACAAAGAGGAACTGGGGGAGCTTGTGACTACCAATCCAACCCTACAAAAAATACTGAAGGACATTCTAGAGAGAGAAAGAAAAAAGACCATAGTTTCCTGAGCAGCAGCAGAAGGGGCTCACTGACTGGGGCAGACAGTGGAATGAAGAAAAATAGCATCAGAAAAATAGCATGACAGAGATGAGGCAGAGAAGGTTGGCCAAAATCACTCACATAGATGGCCTCAATACACTAATACAAAGAAACACAGGCAGAGTGGATCAGGAGATAAGGTCCATCAAGATGCTCTATATAAGAAATATAATTAACCTGAAAGAGGGTTTATGGACTGAGTCAAAGATAAGAAAATAGTGCTCTATGTGACAGGGAACCAGAAAAAAGTGGGTGTAGCTTGCCCATCACCTGCAGATTGGTTGGAAAGACATAACACTTTTATACAATGGAGAACTACTCAGCTATAAGGAAGGAAAACCTTGAGGCTCTTGTATGTAAATGGATACAACTTGAGACCAAGCTCAGGGATAAAAAGTTTCAGAACCACTTAGGTAAATAGTGTGTTGCCTCCCTAATCTAAAAACTAAAGGAGTCAGTGGGATACAAAATGTAAAATGTACCCTGCGAAAGTGAAAGGGGAGGAATGGTCTAAAAAGGGAAGTCAAAGGACTTTGTTAACCTTGTGTCATGATTTGAAACCCATATTGTCTTCATCGCTCTGTTTCATTTGGTTATATTCTGTTCCAGTTTGTCTACTTGTACTAGATTTGAAGGCAGACAGCTATCCCAAGATAACAGGATATACTATGGTAACCATTCTTAATTTCCTATTAACATAATCTGAAGCCCTGTATTGCTTTCACTGTCTTGTTTTGACTGATTTTATTTGAATCTGTTCTGTTCAATCACTGTCTTGTCTTGACTGATCTTATTGGCATCTGTTGTTTGATAGTATCAAGTCTGAGATTATAGGCAACTACTCTGAAGACCATCAGATTCACTATGATACCCATTCTGGTTTGACTATTACCCTTTTTTGAAATCCTCTAATGTCTCTAAAGTTTTGTTTTTATTGGTTTTGTTCCATATTGCTATGTTCAATTTTATTGTGCCTGATGATATGGGTAATTCTATTGAAGATAACAAGAGACATCATGGTAACCACTGTAGATCACCTTGTATTGTAGTTTTTAAATCATGTGCCATGTCCATCGTTTTGTTTTGAGTGACCCCATTTTGTTTTTTTCTCATTTGGTTTTATTCTTTTCAAAATAAAAATAGTATGCCTATTGTCAATTTACTGTTTCTCAGCTCCAATTCACCCATGAATATTTGTTCTATGCCAGTAAAATTTCTTTAAATAGTTCATAGTAAAGTCACTGTAAATCATTGGAGGTGTTAGAGTCCACTGTGCTGTACCTTTGTTTAGTGGAGCAGGTTTGAGGAGATTCTGATGTTGCTCTGCCAAATTATGCAACCTTTGGTGACCTTCTGGCCCCAGCTTTATAAGTTATAAGCTTTATGATGTGGAAGAAGAAGCCATGAAGAAAGATAAACTTGAGACTTTTATAGGTAAATAGATGAAACTTGAGATCATATGCACAAGTGAGATAAATCATACTTGCATGTGTAAACATCCTATTTTCTCCCTGGTATAAGAAACTGAAATTGTAAATAAAGTCTAAAATGTACAATACGTATTGTAAAAATGGGAAGAAACTGTTTAAAAACAAAAAGGAACTAGGATGGGGGAAAGGGTAAATGAAGAGAAAGAAAAGAAAAAATGCTAAATAGCTATACTATTCATGTCTCTTAGTTCATTCAAAAGGAAAGTTCATGCTAATATGTAATGGAGAATTTTCTATGCTTATGTCTTGTACTCTGAGTAACTACTTTGAAGATGACAGTATTCAGTGTGTTAACTATTGTTAGTCTCATTATTTTGTTATGAATTTCTGTTTAATTTTTTTCAATAAAATTTTCAACAAAAGTTTTTATCTACTTTTAATTCATTCTCTCTCTCTTGCTCTTTCTCCCTCTCTTTCTCTGTCTCTCATTATCTATGAATTAAAAGTAGAGAATGTTTTGGCTTATGTCTATGTGTCCTCCCAAAGTGTCATGCAGTCATAGCTGGGGCTATTCAGAAGTGGCTGTATCTAGAGTATGTGATGTGGGGATGAACAATGTGTGATTGCTAAGTTAGTCCACTTATTGGTTTGGCATAATTCAGAGTGTGAATAATTGGAAGGTCCACCCTGGATGTGAATGCTAGCCACTCTAAAGATGTGTGGCCTGGATAGAATATAAATGACAGAAGGAGGGCTGCTGTTGTCACTTGCTGTTAGTTGCTTTCTTTCTCACTATTTCACTGTTTTTCTGCCTTCCTGCCTTCTGATCACCATGAACTGTTTCTCCTCCATGATTCCCCTCTGCCATGCCATCTTGCCTTGAAGCAAGCAAGTATGCAATGAAGCCTCTAAAAACTATGAGCTACAATAAACCTTTCTCCTTTAACTTTGGACATCGTGCATTTTCTCTCAGCAACAAGAAAAGTAACTAAGGTAGTATGACATTCCATGCTGGGCTCAAACTTGCAATACTCCTGCCTGTGTTTCTCAGAGTGCTAGTATTAGACACTTGTGCCACCAAACCCATTTCTGGCTACAGTATTCTTGATTAACATGTAGTTTTTGCTTTTACTTTTAGAATTTTCATACCATTCTCCACTGTTCAGTAAGGTTTCTACTTAGAAATCTAGTTTAGCTTAACAAAAGTGCTCCTAAATGTGACTTGCCAATTTTATAGAGCTGTTGTTCAAATTTCCTTTCTTGGATATTTGACAGACAGTTTGACTACAACAGCAAATGGTGGAAACCTTTTTGGTCAATTCTATTTGGGTTTCTTTTGGCCTCCTATACAAGGTTATCCATGTCTTATCCAAGATTAGGAAAGTTTTCAGCTACTTTTTCAATGGATAGGTTTTTCTATGCTTTTCCCCTGTATTAGGATATTTCATAAGTCTCACAGTGATAATAATCTTTTTATGTTATTCACATGTAACTCTTGTCTCTGCTCTTCCATAACCCCACAGTTTCTACATATCTGTGATCCCAGTCTCCAGAGAAACTGGACTGCTATCCAGTAGTATGCAACTTTCTCCAAGAATGTCTGGACCTCAGACCTGGAATTAGAGTTACCTTTCAATGTTTGTGCTTATTTGGAAATTCTTTACTAGGATCTAAACATTCATGCCCTCCCCATATTCACATATTGATATCTTAAACACCAATATCATACCTTTGGCAGGCTATTAGATCATGAATGTAGAACCCTCTGGAACAGAGTTAATGCTGCTACCAGGGAGCTGATGTGCTATGCATTCTTCTAAATTATTTCTAAGTACTTGTCCTGAACAAAGAATTGGACAGTAAACAGACAATAAGTAGCAAGGTTTTACATTTATTAAAAGTAGGAAAGGAAGTTTGCTCTGCAGAATGAGAACAGACCACTGAAAGAGCTTACAGTGGCAACAAGGTTAATGTTGGTAGTCTTTTCTATCTTCCACTCCTCAAGTCGGTATCAGCTCTAAGCTTTTGTGTCAAAAACCTGCTTGTTCTCCCACCAGAACTGGAAATATTAATTTCTGATTGGTAAGAGGATCGGAGCTTAGAAATTGATTTTTTTTGCGCATCAGTCCTGGATCTCAGTTGTTGACAGGTCACGTCCACTTGCCCAGCCAGTCAGATATGTTCTATTCTCTTGCTCCAGTCCCCTTTTAAAAAATTCTGATAGAGGCTTGTCACTCTTCCATCATGTCATCACTGAGCATTTATAAACCAGGAAGTGGACACTCATAACAATTCTACTAGTATGTTTATCTTAGACAAATTTTCTTAATCTCCATATCTGTGAGAATTAAGATTCTGTGGTTTTAAACAGCATAATCTTAGTATTTTTGTCATAGTTCCTGAACAGACTTAGGATACTCTCCTTCAGGCACTGGGTATCATATGGATTTTTTAGATCTCATAATTATTCTTATTGTGGCTTAGTAATCCTTTAACAGGCTCTGTGGCCTGGCTAGGAAGCAGAGATACAAGAGGTGAGGCAGTATATAACAAGAGAGAAAAAAATTCCCATTTTGCAGTCAGCTAACAGGATAAATGAAGCAGTAATAAGGAGATAATGAGCAAATAGATTGATTTGAATGATAAACACTAAAGTACATTTATAGTTGAAAGGAAAAGAAAAGTAGGGAAGAAGAAATTTGTAATTAACAGATTAGGAAGATAATTGCAAGGGAGAAGTCATGAAAGGTGAAAGGGGATAAAGTTACAAGCAGAAGTAGAACAGGCTGAGAAAGCACTCCATTTCCAAAAGAGGAAAACAACAGAAATAAGTTAAGATTTATGAATATACGTATACAGATTTAGTGTAACATGCGCATCTTCCTTGGCTGTTCCTTTCCTCAAAGCAACAGCAATTCACTGACAGTGCTGAGGAGAACAGAGGTCATTTACAAGTGTGAGAATAAAGAAATATATTTTCTTAAAAAATAGGAGGTAATGAACTAGGAAGTGCAGTGAGATTGAAGGGTGTTAATATATGTCCTCATATTTATAGGCAATTTCTGAAAGTGATAAAAATCCAAAGAGTTGTGTGGTCATCTGCAAGACATTTCAGCTGCTCAAACCAGACAAAGCAGATACTCAAGTATAACTGAGGTTGATTTTTTCATAGAGTAACTGCCTAGTGTCATTTAGAATAAGACCCATAGGAAACAATACATTTTGGGAGTTGCTCAATTTAATTGAAAGTTTAAATATTGCTATTGGCAACATCTCATGTGTTCTGGAAAATAAGCCTCATAAAATATCAGGATTGTAAGTCACATGTTGAGATTTGTATGATGAAGAGAAAATGTGCATGACTGAAAAGTGAGAAGTTACTGAAGTTGTCTTGTAATGCTTTTTTAAAAAAAAATCTTGAATAGTTGACTTTAATAAATTACTACACAATACTTAAAACTAGGCATTAATTACATCTTCCCCATTACTTTCTGAGGCATCATAAATTCAATACTAAGAATCTTTTCTACATAAATTAGCACTGTACGAGAATATGTAGCATATATATTTCAAAATAACATGATCACATTATAAAGTAAAACAATGCAGAGAATTCTTCAGTTTACCATTTGCACAACATTTATTAATCTATGAATCAGTTTGATTTGAAAATCTGGTCTTGTATTTCTTTTATGTAGAATGGAAGGACTTGGTTTTAAATAGCTTTTAATATAGTAGTATTAAAATTTGAACCTAAGAGTAAGTGAGCCACAAAGAGAAGATGAGGTACTGGTGAAGAAGAGTATGGCTGAAGTCAATACTTTGGAGGAGGTTCAGTTAAAGATGATGGTAAAGTCTCAAGTGGGCTAGTGAAATTTATTGGCTAAGGAGATCATAGGCAATGAGACCAAAAACTCAGAAGCCAGTGTTCGCTAAGTCATGCAGGAAATGGTGGTTGCTACCCCATAAATAATGTCACTGTAGATGTGTAGATAAACATAATAAACCAGGATTTAGAAAGCTTTTGGTGAAAAGAAAGAACTGAAAAAAGTCTAACACATAATAGAAAAGAGGAGGAAAAGCTAGAAGCTTGTCTTAGTGACTAACGATTTTCAAATGAAGAAGAGGGATCACTAGTTTGTTTACAAGCTTTAAGCAACATCTTAGAAGAATATGGATACAGAATATAAAACAAAACCCTGCAGAGTGGGAGAATAAGACTACGAAAAGGTATGAGGAAAGTTTTTTAGATAATGTTCTCATTATCTTATGCAAATGATTTTAAGGCTGTACACATATACAAAAACTGGGGAAGAAATATTAATAGCACATGTAATTTGTTAAATATCAATTATATCTCCACAAATCTTTGAAACAATAGTTCTACTTCTAAAGATTTTGGGGAAATTTGGGTTGTCAGGTCAAAGCAAGGATTTGTTGCCAAAGAAGAAATAAACATTTAAAGGAAATGTCAAGAAAATAAGGAGGTTTGGTTAATTCCACAGGACTCCACAGAAAGATAGAAGGTACATTGAAAGGAGTGAGTCCCAGTGACAGAATTTACAAGTCATAGTGGCACAAGGGCTATGTGATGAAGAGAGACTCTGAAGACCCAAACTTGCAATAATAACTCTGACAATAGGGCTGTGAGACCAAAGTGTTTCATCTTGATGGCTTCATAAAGTAAACACAATCACTAAAAGACTTCAAACACCAAGTATATACTCATCTCTCCACAGAAAATGTTGCTCTCCTTTGTCTTTTTCTACCAGAAATCTCACTTTGGGTATGCAATATTTATTGTTTTTTTGAGGCTGTCTGGGTATGTGTGTGGGAGTGTCACATCTGCAGTAGTATTCCACTTTTCCATCTATTGGTTATTTAGCTGTCTTTTATATTTATTTATTTGTTTCTTTTTTTAATTTTTTATTTAAAGAGAATAAAAAAGCAAAACAGAAAAAAAGGTAGACATAAAACAGAATTTCAAAAAAAAACCAGTAAGAAATCACTAGTTAATAAATTACATATTGTCCTCTTAGGAACAGTTGTTCATGTTACAAAATCAAAGCATACAAAGTGGACATTCAAATATTGAGGCTGCAAACAGTTCCATTCAATGATCCAACAAAAACTTAGTAATATGGTTATGAATCCTACACACTTAAACATACATGCAGTTAGTTATATCCTTTAGAGAACTTTCTTTTCCCCCTTTTGCTTTTTAAAATCATTATCTGTTTAGTTATATCATGTTTCAGCTTACTCAGTACCTTACTGATCTGTTTTGTTGTTGTTATTTCCTTTTTAATCACCTTATAGAATTCTGTTGTTTTGTTTTTGAGTTTCTCCTCATCTATGCCCCATGGATCAGCTTTGGTGGAGTTGGGAGTTTTGGAGGTATTTTGTTACCTCATTTTCTCATGTTCTATTGTATTTTTATTTAAGTTTTTATTAACTTGGAGGTATTAATATATAACAGACAGGATGGAATAAAGCCAATTGAGACAGTGTAGTGAAATTGGTACAGAACTTCACAGCAGGTTACCAGGACAACAGTAATTAATAGGTACTATTGTATATCTCATTATCTTCACAATGGTTCTTCTTTAAACCTTTCAATCAGGTATAGCAAAATCAAAAGAAATACAGAATATTATAGCACTTACCAAAACCGAATATCGAATAGAGCAATACCATTAATCAGGACAAAGCAAAATGGTAATAAAAATATTTGCCTTCAAAGAGATGGTAGAACAAAATCCCCCTTATTTGCTATATTATATATGGTCAACCTCCCAAAAGATGCTCAGATCTCTGGCTCTCACTTGCCAAAGGTGAGAGGGATAGCATGTTTGATTCTCAGCCCACGCACCAGTAGGCAGCAGGCTGGTTGCTCGATTTCTCAGTGCCCTAAGTTCCAACATGCCGTGGATCTCAGGAAACGCTGTTGCTTCTTGCTCTGGGGTGGCCACGGTTTGCCAGACCACAGCCACTTACCAGGGCAGCAGGTTGGTTGCTCGATTTTTCAGCCTCTTTTATATTTGGAAAATCAAAATACACAGTATTTCTGAGTCTACAGACCATTGCTTCCAAGTACTAACCAAGTTATAATGCTTTCTACTAGGAAATGAGGCAGAGAGAATTCAATAATGGGCTTACTCATACCCACTGTCTCTAACTATGATCCCTACTCCTTACCCATCAGGGTACCAACTCTAAGTTACGGAAAGATCCAGGTTGTGTGAAATTTCTGCTACTCAATGTGAATGTGTTTGAGAAAGTATTGAAAAACATTCAGCATCTCCCCTTCTTTTGTTTTCAGTGAAGTGTACTTGAAATGACCAAAATCTCAATCAATCCCTTTCCCAACCAGCACAACTCACAATAATGGCACATCTCATAGTCTTTACTTGGGTTCTGTAGCACAGACCATGAAACAAGAGTTCAAGTGAATTTGTAAGATGGTAGAATAATGACAGTGGTAGGCACAAATGACATGGGGGGAGAGCAGCCAATAAATGATATGCAACTGAGCCAACCATTATAGTAGATGACTGGATCTGGATCCCATATGGAAACCCTTAGAAACACACACCACAGAATATTCCATCAGAGAGACAAGATGTCTGAAAGAGTTATACACCAACTCTTAGAAGCCAATGATTGAGAGATGCTGTGGTGAAGATGTCAGTTTCCTAATACTTTTAATTAAGTCACACATAAGCACAAGGATGAACACACTGGGAAACAGAAGTTACCTGGAGCATACTGCTGTGAGAGGGACCCAGGAAGATGAGCAGGCTCATGCCCACATCTGTTACACATAGTGATGCATATTGCTTGCCAACAAACGGATTTTGGAGGAGACAAAGTACTCTTTTTTCCACTGAACTGAACGATAACAAATTTCAGATCCTAAGGCTGGCAAAGGAAAGAAGGGTAAAAGGTAGTGAACACTAATAATACTACGTTCAATTACTCAATCACTAATTTGGCCAAAGTAGGCTCACATATTTATGAGCTATCTTTACATATTATAACACCCTAGGATTAAGATGACAGTATATCCCAGTTTTCTCAGGGAAGTTCTCATTTATACTTGGAACCCTAGTGCAATTTATAAGATACCCTTTTGTCTTTCAAAGTATTAAGAGTTATACAATGAATTACATGGTCATGTTACAAACAACCTATTTTATTAAAAAAAAAAGGAAAAAAATGAGGACTAGAGATGTTAAGTAATCTGACTAAATTTAAGCACTAAAAAGCATAGTCAAAATTTAAATCTCAGTGAGTTTGATTATATAGGGCCCTCCTTTTTTACATGAGGTTGTGATCACTCAGATTTAAGCCCACAACTGCATCCTTTCTGAAGGAAATATAGAACAATACCTCTGAGGTAGCTTTGTAAAAAAGAATAAGAAATGGAGTCTGAAATCCAGATAGGCTTTTAATGTGACTGTTAATTTGTAAAACTTCAAGGGGCAAAATAATTTGTTCACCTTTACCAAATAGCTACAATGAACATATTGCTAACTGCAGGGAACTACTCACAACAACAACAACAAAAGAATCAGAAAACAAAAAACAAAATCTTACTTTCTTCAACAGTGAATTACAAGAAAAGAAAAATAGATGGTGGGAAAACATATAGACTAAAAGAAACTTAAGATATTTATAACATTACTATACATAGATCCCAACTCAAACACATATACACCAACATATATATTTATAAGACAAATGGGTAAATGTGAACACTGACTAGCTATTGATAATATTAAATAATTAATATTTAGATTTTTAGAAACTTACATATTGCCAGGAAGATGCCAGAGCAGTAGGCAGCAGTGGGTCAATCTTTCTGAGACTCAGAATCCATATACTGAAATATAATAATGTGGGGAAGAAAAGGAGGGAGGTGGATCCCCAGGACCCAGGAAGGATCTGAGGGGAGAAGTGAAGTCCACAGGGAAAGTGAAGAGACAGACCTCAATGCAGAAAGAGGAGGTGGGAAGCTGCACTTCCTCTTTCACTGCCAGCTCATGGTGTAAGAAAGGAGGATTGAATCAACAGAAAGACAGTGAAAGTGGGGAACACCAGAGGCCTCCATGTAGAAACTAACTGGTGGAATGCAGCAGTGCATGCTGTGAACTACAAAAGCTAGGCTCCTAACAACTGGGTAAGGCACAACCACAGGACAAATATAGGGTCAGGGAGCCAAGGTGAGGCTGGCAAGAAACGCCTAGACTGTCATAGACTGGACAAGTAAGGCCCCAACTCCACAACCAGAGACCATGATCAGCTGGAACTTGCACGCATCTGAAAGCAATGAGAATCATTACCCCACTCACCTCCACTGCAGAACTGTGGGATTATGCAGCACAGATCTGTACTCTGTCTGAATCTTTTGTGTACCAGAAACAACAAAGACATGCACTGAGTCTAACACTACCACAAAATTGTAGACCTGCAAGATAACTGCAAGCTTGATTTCACATAGAAATTTCTTTTTATTTTTTATCTTAGTTTTTCTTTTTTTTTT